>RJWJ010011340.1:0-44607 GCA_004363605.1 Indri indri
CTTCTTGGCATTGCCATCCCCATTGGAATGTTTCTCTGACATCGCCCCAGACATCATGGGTATTTCAGGTTTCAGATTATTTTATGTCCTTTGTCCATAGGGGTAGCTTCAGTTAATGTCCTGTAGTGAGGTGGTAAATGTCCCTCTGGTGGAAATTCTCTAGTCCAAAGTCCTGGTAATTGTCACAGGAAGGCACTTATAGGCTTTTGCCATAAACCCCAATCTGCATTCCACATAGGACTATTAAACAGAGAATTTGCCCATATCAGCACTCCAGCTTCTATTCTGTACTGTGTGGGCTTGGGCAATCTTACTGGTTCCCATTTACCATGTCCATGGTAATTGGACATATTGCTTGAAAGGTGAATTTCCATGCCTTCCATTTTACAATACTAGGTAGAAGAAACATTCACCCGTTACGTACAGGTTTATCCCCATTATACATTCAGATAAAGGAGACTCCATCATCTCACATAAAGTTTGTTCAAAAATCCCAACTTTCATCCAAACTTTCATCTTAGTCTCATCAACTGTATCCTCCCAACCTAACCTTAGCCTCTGTTAAGACTTCACTGACATGTTTTGGAATCACAGTGCATTGGACTCCCATGTCAAGGAATCCCAGAAAAGTTTCTTCTCCCCTGCCTGGCCATTTTACCCACACATGTATGCAAGGCCTTGGGTCACCACCAGGGCCATACCAGGAGAGTTTACCCTGATGAGTTCGCCTAATCATTGCCCCAGGTGATTCCAGGTGGAGTTTCTCATAGCAATTTTTGCTATGTATCACTCCTGTGCACTGGCATGGTCAAGGAATAGATTCCTTATCATCTGTCTTGCTATGGTCCCCATTCCCACTTCTTTCCTGCTCTCCTTTGCTTTTTAGAGCCAGATTTGGATTATGCCAGGTCATAGCTGAGAGGAAGATCTTCCTTTGTGCTCAGGTAAAACAGGCAGAAACTAAGAGGAAGTTAGATTCACACCTCTTTTTGGACCTTTCCAGAGACTTCGGGGTTTCCTATTCAATACACATCTTTGATTCCAGTAGATGTCATTTATTCAACTGTCCATGCCTCCATCCATCCTTCAAATATTTATTAAGTGTTAAGTTACCAAGTTAACTTCTGTGGATACAAAGATGAACAAATAACTCTGTTCCCTTCACAGACTTTCACCTGCACCAACATTATTCTCTCTGCTGTGACATAGTGCCACAATCTCACCTCACTTTTTGATCAAAAAGCAGTCAGGAAATTTTTCTTGAGCTCTGGAGTTGGATTTTCTGAACCAAGGAGGAGAAACTCCCAGGCCACAGATGGTATTAAATCCTTATATTCCTTGTGGATATTCTGATGTAGAACAAGGGAAGAAGAGAATTTAGCTGAAGGTCCACCACTCTTGGTTTATGTTTTACATCACACCCACCTCACAGCCTCTCTGGGAAGTTCAAGGCAGCACTTCAGCTACGGAAAAGGATAGGATCCTTAATTTTTCACTCCTCTTCTTGCCATAGTAATCTTTATTATTTTGTTTAATATTTGAATAACTGAGGTTTTCCTCTTGGTTTGAACCTGTGTGTTCTAGGAACTAAGGCAGGATGGTACACTTCACTATTCATGAAAACGCATATATGGACAATCAAATACTGTGTCAACCTATGTTGGCCATTTAAAAAATTGGTTTCATCTACTTGTGTTTTCCTTATTTGGCAGGTGAATTTGATAGAAGAAAGAAATGAGTAAAGATTTTGGAGTGGGAAGGCAAAATCTAGTTGTTCCATCCTCATTAGGAATGGTTTCTTCATGCGACGGGAGTGGGGGAGGATTTGGAGGAGTGGCAATCAAAAAACTCTCCCATTGCTGTGCCTCTTACACGGGGTTGCCTTTAGTGCTTCTGGCGTGAAGTTTGCCAGTCTGCCTGCAGCCTGACCACCTGGAGCCACTTCGTTAATTTTTCTTCACCAGGGTGAAGAGTTTTTCTGCCTCTACTGTGGTAGTTTCGATTTTAGAGAAGAATGTGTGTTTTGAAACGGTTCCTTGTGGCTTTAGGTGTCCATCCTGATCCACTGGCCCATGTGATCATGGCCAGAGGAAACCGCTTATTTCTCTTTGCTCCCAGCTCAGAAAAGGAACAGAATGAAAACACTGGACAGGAGCAGGATCGGAGAAGGGTTAATGGCTTGCAGGCTTCTTCCTTTCTGGTCTGTGTTACCAGACTCAGCGTCCACCCATCTAGATGCTCAGGTTCTGTGTTGCCTTGAGTGTGTCTGACAGGTACCAATAAACATATTCTGCTGCTTTGCATTTGGACATACAAGCATTTGGAATTGCTTCAAAAACATGGTTTTTCAATGAGTTTCAGTTTCATTTGTTTTTGTTTTGTTTTATTTTGTTTTTACTTATTTAATTCTGCTGAGATCCTTGGGCTGCCTTAGGTTGGGTCAAGAGCAACTTGGTTTGTTCACAGATCTAAAGGTTACCTTTCAAAATGGTAGCCAACCATCTATTCATTCATCCAAGAAACATTTATTAAACACTCACTGTTATATAAAAAGGCAATTCCAGTACTACAGCAACTGTAGCTAGAGTTCCCTGTAGATCGTATGGGGGCATACGTCTCAATCTTGGGGCAATGGAAGCCGCAAGGATATGCAGTTGCATGTCATGGTGCATATTCCTGGGCAGAAAATATTTATGTAAGAAAAATAAATTCATTAGCGGTAGATTTCAATTTGTACAAAATTTTAGGATAAAAGATTTTAATGAATATTTTGTTTGTAGCAAGCGACTTTCATCCCCTGTAAGGGAAAATGCATTTGTATAGGCAATAGGTTGCTTAGGCCAAATGAAGATGACTGCCACAGTGTTTTTTTCCAGCCTGGCCCCTCAGCTAGCCATCTTTCCCGGGAGGCATGAGTCAGCACACTTATGTAACCAAGGTGTTATCTCCTATGTGAACCCACATGATCTTGCTTTCCCATGACATGTTGCCACTATTGTTCAGAGCTGAGCTCTCGCCAGGTTCTCGGCCATGCTTTTCGCTATATCCCTCCCCCTCAATAAAGAGCATGAGAGCATGTCTCACCTGCGCGCTGCCACTGGCCTTTTCTTCCAATTTCCAAAGCCTGCGCTGGAGCACTCACTAGCCACAGAGCTTCCTCCTCACATCTCCTTACCCAGTCTTTTCGCAGGAGCACATAGATAAACATATGTATTTTACAGGTATTGCAGTGGAAAACTTTGAGAACACTGAAGAAGGAGAGAGAGAGACACCAAGAGGATGAGGGAGAGGCAGTCAGGGTAGCTGGCCAAGCGAGTGCAGATGTGTGCGTTACAGTAATAAAAATGTATACGTAGAAAGTGTGATTCAGAAGGTTTTTAGGGCTGCTTGGAGGAGTACATTTGATAACTGTGGCATATTCAGGTGACTAGGGTTTGAAGCAATCTATGTAATTCTGTATGCTCTTTTTAAACTCTTGCAGAATGTATTTTTCTTTCTTTTTTTTTTTGAACTCTGTACCCTTAGCAGTTTTTGTGTATCTAAAAATTTCTGTTTCTTTATCATCTTGCTTTAGAAAGCACATATGGCTGAGAAAATACCTTTAAAGATAGTTTTGGTTTTCATTTAGTTTTTACATAGCCATATGTCACATTTGTTCTGGGTGCTAGGGATATAATGGTGAGAAAAGCAACATACTTCCTGCTGTCATAGAACTCACAGTTTCTGGGGGAAGATAGACATTAATCAAAGGCTCACAACAGAAAAAAAAAATCCCAAATTGTCTAAGGTGGAGAGTTTGATCCGGGACTTAATTAGTGGTAATTTGAATCACTTGGCATGATCATTGTCTCAGCTTAGCCCCAATCCCTGGGTCTATAACCAGAGCTCTGGACAAATTATATATATTATATAATCAGTCACTGCCCTTGTCTTTTGCCATGTGTAGGAATCTCATTTTCAAAGGCTGCAGTGCTCTCCAGTTTGGAACAAGGGGGAGAACGCTGGGTCACAAAAGAGGCGACTATCTTAAGAAAGAGGATCCCAGGTGAGGGTTTGAAAAACAAGCAGCCTAAATTAACCAACATTTCTGATTTTCATGATGAAGGTTTTTCTGCCAGTGACCTTTCGTATAGATATTCAAATTCCTTTAAACCTAGTAGCAGGCCTCAGTGTTTTCTTGAGAGCTTGTTTGGAGGTTCTAGCAGGGGCAGGGGAAAGCAGCTCTTTGTATACCCTTGACTCAAGGACCATCCTTTTCTATTGGGGAAGGTCACGCAGCTTCCGGAAGGACACATGTGGAGCAGTGAGGGAGCAAAAGGACACCTGCTTAGCCAGCTGGATCAGCCAAGTCAACCTGGCAATCAGTGGGGTGACAGATGTCACAGCCAGATCGCTCTCACGTCCCTTACGGTTTTCCGATTATGATCTAAACAGTGAAACTGTTTGCTTTTAGATCAAAACTTTAGTGGAATTAGGAAAGAGCCTTGAACAAAGGGCTACTTAGAAATGTAGGCTCTGGAGCCAGACTCCTGGTCTTGAACCCGTCCATAACTGGTTAACTCTGGGATCCTGGACAAGTTACTTACCTTCCCAGTGCTTTAGTTCATTTGTAAAATGAAGGTAGCAGGGAATAGCACCTACATCATAGGGTTGTTGTAAGGATTAAATATGTTACCTATTTTACTTATTTATTTATGTCATTTTAAAAATTATTTTTAATTTCAAAATATTAAGGGGGTACAAATGTTTTCATTACATGGTTACCTTGGATAGAGCTTAAGTCGGGGCTTTTAGTGTGCCCATCACCCAACTAGTGTTCATTGTCCCTGATAGGGTACGTTTTACCCCTCTCTTCCTTCCCCTCTTCTTGATTTCCAATGACCTTTATATCTCTCTGTGCCCATGTGTGCCCATCGATTAACTCCCAATTATTAGAGAGTACATGTGGTGTTTGTTTTTCCATTCTTGAGGTACTTCACTTAGAAAAATGGTCTCCAGTTCCATTCAAGTTACAAGACATTATTTCATTCCTTTTTATGGCTGAGTAGCATTCCACGTTATATATATATACCACATTTTCTCAATCCACTCATGAATTGATGGGCACTTAGGTTGATTCCACCTCTTTGTGATTGTGAATTGTGCTCAATAAACATTTGAGTGCAGATGTCTTTCTGATAAAATGACTTCTTTTCCTTTGGGTAGATACCCAGTAGTGGGATTGCTGGATTGAATGGTAGGTCTACATTTGTTTCTTTGAGCAATCTCCCTACTGTTTTCCATAGAGGTTGTAGTAATTTGCAGTCCCACCAACAGTGTATAAGTGTTCCTTTCTCTTTTCATCCATGCCAGCATCTATTGTTTTTTGACTTTTTATTAATGGCCATTCTGACAGGGGTGATATCTCATTGTGGTTTTAATTTGCATTTCCCCAATGATTAAGTGATGTTGAGCATTTCTTCATATGTTTGGTGGTCATTTGTCTGTCTTCTTTTGAAAAACTTTTGTTCATGTCTTTTGCCCACTTTTTAATGCGGTTTTTTTTTTTTTTTTCTTGCTGATGTGTTTGAGTTCTTTGTAGATTCTGGATATTAGCCCTTTATCAGATGTATAGTTTGCGAATGTTTTCTCCCATTCTGTAGGTTGTCTATTTATTTTTATTTTTTATTTTATTTTATTTTGTTGTTTTTTTTTTTAGACAGAGTCTCACTCTGTTGCCTGGGCTAGAGTGCCGTGGCATCAGCCTAGCTCACAGCAACCTCGAACTCCTGGGCTCAAGCAATCCTTCTGCCTCAGCCTCCCGAGTAGCTGGGACTACAGGCATGCGCCACCATGCCCGGCTAGTTTTTTCTATATATATATTTTTAGTTGGTCCAGCTAATTTCTTTCTATTTTTAGTAGAGACGGGGTCTCGCTCTTGCTCAGGCTGGTCTTGAACTCCTGAGCTCAAGCAATCCACCCGCCTTGGCCTCCCAGAGTGTTAGGATTACAGGCGCGAGCCACCGCGCCCAGCCTAGGTTGTCTATTTAATCTGTTGATTATTTCCTTTGCTGTTCAGAAGCTTTTTAAATTTAATCAAGTCCAGTCTATTTATTTTTATTGTTACTGTATTTGGCTTTGGGGTCTTAGTCATGAATTCTTTGTCTAGGCTGATGTCTCAAAGAGGTTTTTCTACATTTTCTTCTGGAATTTTTATGATTTTATGCCTTACGTTTAAGTCCCTTATCCATCTTGAATTAATTTTCGTATATGGTGAGAGATATGGGTCCTATTTCATTTTTCTTCATGTGGCTATTCAGTTTTCCCAACACCATTTATTGAATAGGGCTTCCTTTCCCTGGTATATGTTGTTTTCCTCTTTGTTGAAGATCAGTTGGTTGTAGGTAGATGGTTTTATATTTGGGTTATCTATTCTGTTGGATTGGTCTATGTGTTTACTTTCATACCTGTACCATGCTATTTTGGTTACTGTAGCCTTATAGTATAATTTGAAGTCCAGTAATGTGATGCCTCCAGATTTGTTCTTTTTGCTTAAGACTGCTTTGGTTATTAGGGCTCTTTTTTTGGTTCCAAATGAAGCATAGAATTAATTTTTCTTGATCTTTGAAATATGATATTGGTATTTTGATGGGGATTGAGTTGAATCTGTAAATCACTTTGGGCAGTGTAGACATTTTAACAATGTTGATTCTGCCAATACATGAGCATGTTTTCCCATTTGTTTTTGTCATCTACAATTTCTTTCATCATTCTTTCATAGTTCTCCTTGTAGAGATCATTCAACTCCCTGCTTAAGTATATTCTTAAGTATTTTATTTTCTTTCTATTGTGAATGGTAGTGAGTCTTCGATTTGACTCTCAGCTTGACTCTTATTAGTATATAGAAATGCTACTGATTTGTGTACATTGATTTTGTAACCTGAGACTATTTGTCAATTCTGGGGATCTTTTGGTGGAGTTTTTGGGATTTTCTAGATACAAGATTCTATTGTCAGCAAAAAGTGACAGTTTGACCTCCTCTTTCCTGGTTTCGATACCCTTTATTTCTTTTTCTTGCCTGACTGTTCTGGCTAGGACTTCCAGTACTATGTTGAATAAAAGTGGTGACAGTGGGCCCCCTTGGCTTCTTCCAGTTCTTAGGGGGAATGCTTTCAATGTGATGTTGGCTCTGGCTTTCTCATATATGACTTATAATTTTGAGGTATGTTCCTTCTATGCCTAGTTGTTGAGGGTTTTTATCATGAAAGGGTGCTAGATTTTATCAAATGCTTTTTCTGCATCTACTGAGATGATCATATGGTCTTTTTGCTTCTGTTTATGTGGTGAGTCATGTGATTTGTCTATGTTGAACCATCCTTGCATTCCTGGGATGAAACCCACTTGATCATGGTGAATTATTTTTTTGATGTGTTGTTGAACTTGTGTTGCTAGTATTTATTGGGGATTTTTACATCTGTTTTCATAAGGGATATTGGCCTGTAGTTTCTTTCTTTCTTTCTTTCTTTCTTCTTTTTTTTTTTTTTTGTTATATCTTTTCCTAGCTTTGCGATCAAGATGATACCGGATCCAAAGAATGAATTAGGGAGGATTCCTTCCTTCTCAGTGTCATGGAATAATTTCTGTAGGATAGGTACCAGTTCATGGAATAATTTCTGTAGGATAGGTACCAGTTCTTCTTTGTAGGTCTGGTAAAATTCAGCTATGAATCCCCCTGGTCTGGACCTTTTTTTGTTGGGAGGTTTTTATTAGTGTTTCGATTTCACTGCTCATTCTTGGTCTGTTCAGGATTTCTATTTCTTCCTGATTGAATGTTGGGAAGTTGTGTGTTTCCAGGAATGTATCCATTTCCTCTACATTTTCTAGTTTATGTGTGTAGAGATTTTTGTAGTATTAATGGATGACATTTTGTATTTTTGTGGTGTTATTTGTAATATCTACTTTTTTATTTGTGATTGATCTTGAGTTCTTTATGTTCTATTTCTGGTTAATCTAGCTAGAGGTCTATCGATTTTGTTTATCTTTTCAAAGGATAGCTTTTTATTTCATTGATCCTTTGTATTGTTTTTTGTTTTCCATTTTGTTTAGTTCTGCTCTGAGCTTTGTTATTTCTTTTCTTCTGCTGGCTTTGAGTTTGGTTTGCTCTTCCTTTTCTAGTTCCTTGAGATGTGACTTTAGGTTGTTAATTTGTGATATTTCCATCTCTTTGATGTAGGCATTTAAAGCTATGAATTTTCCCCTTAGCACTGCTTTTTCTGTATCCCATAGATTTTGATAGCTTGTGTCCCCTTAGTTGTTCGGTTTGAGGAATCTTTTGATTTCCATCTTAATTTCATTTTTGACCCAAGGATCATTCAGCAGCAAGTTGTTTAGTTTCCATGACTTTGTGTAGATTTGAGTTTTTCTCTTGTAATTGATTTCTAGTTTTTTCCACTGTGGTCTGAGAAGATACATGGTATATGTCAGTGTTTTTGAATTTTCTGAGACATGTTTTCTGGCCTAAGATATGATTAATCTTGGAGAATGTCCCATGTGCTGATGAGAAGAATGTATGTTCAGTAGTTTTGGGGTAGAATGTTCTGTAAAATGTCTGTTAAGTCCATTTGTTCTAGAGTCCCATTTAAGTCTGTGTTTCTTTATTGATTTTCTGCTTTGATCATCTGTCCAGCTCTGTCACTGAGGTGTTGAAGTCCCTGGAAATTATGATGCTACTGTTTATCTCTGTGCTTAGATCTAACAGGATTTGCTTTAGGGATCTGGGAGCTCCTGTGTTAGGTGCATATATATTTAGGATTATTATGTCTTCTTGTTGAATTACTCCCTTTACCATTATATAATGACCATCTTTGCCTTTTTTTTTTTTTACCATTGTTGATTTAAAATCAATTTTATTTTACAGGAGAATGTCTACACCTGCCCTCTTTTGATTTCCATTTATGTGCAATATTTTTTCCCACTCCTTCACCGTGAGTCTGTGTGAGTCCTTGTGGGTTAGATGTGTTTTCTAGAGACAGCAGATACTTGGGTTGTTTTTTTTTCATCCATTCAGCCAGCCCATGTCTTTTACATGGGGCATTCAGACCATTCACACTGAGTGTTAGTATTGATATATGGGATGCTATTCTATTCATACCTTATTGTTTTGTTTTCCCTGTTGTGCTATTATTTTATAAGAGCTTTAACTTTGGGGTGTTTTTACACTGGTGGGTATCTATTGTGCTGTTTCATGTATAATGCAGTTCGGAGTATTTTCTATAGGGTAAGTTGAGTAGTGACAAATTCCCTTAGTGTTTGCTTGTCTGGGAAAGTCTTTATTTCTCCATCAATTATGCAACTTAGTTTTGCAGGATACAAAATTCTTGGTTGTCAGTTGTTTTGCTTAAAAATACTAAAAATGGGACCCCAATCCTTTCTGGCTTGTAAGATCTCTGCTAAGAAGTCTGCTCTTAGCCTTATGGGTTTTCCTTTTTAGGTTATTTGTTGCTTTTGTCTTGCTGCTTGTAGAATTTTCTCCTTCTTTGTGACTTTGGCCAAGTTGGTGACTATGTGTCTTGGAGATGTTCTATTTGCTCTGAATCTTCCTGGTGTTCAATGACAATCTTGCATTTGAATATCTGAATCTCTGGCAATACCAGGGAAGTTTTCCTCAATAACTCCCTCAAATAGATTTTCCATGATTTTTTGCTTTTTTGCTTTTTCTTCTTTTCCCTCAGGGATACCTGTAATTCATACATTAGTTAGCTTCACATAGTCCCATATTTCTCTGAGTGATTGTTCATTCTTTTTTATTCTCTTTTCTGCATCTTTGACTCAGTGGTTAGTTCAAGAGTCTTGTCTTCAAGCTCTGAGATTCTTTCTTTTTCTTGGTTTAGCATGTTGTTGGAGCTTTCTGCTGTATTTTGAAATACTCTAAATGACTCTTTCATTTCTTTAAATTCTATTGTATCCTTTCTTATGTTATCTAGCTCTTTAGCGACTTTTTCATGTTTTTTTCATTGATGTCCTGAAATATTTTTTTGGCTTCTTTTTGTTGGTTTTCAACTTTCTCTTCAATTCCATTTATCTTATTTGCCATCCATATTCTGAATTCCATTTCTGACATTATGACAATTTTCTTTTGGTTGGGGTTCATTGCTGTAGATCTGTTGTGATCCCTTGAGGATGTCAAACTGTTTTGCTTTTTCATGTTACCAGCATTCTTTTGGTGGTTTTTCTCATGTGAATCCTCTTCCCTCAGCTCAGGGCTAATAGGTTTGTAGTGCACCTGTTCTACTTTTCTTGGAACTCTCCTACTTAGTGAGAAGAAGGAGAGGTCCCTAGATGATGCTTTTGTGTCCTACTCTGGAAGATTGACCTAGCAGGGCTGGGGTGGGTGCTCTGAGAGCCTATAATGCAGCTGTTATGTTTTGTTCCATTCCCCTGTGACTGTCACAGTTCAAGCTAGTACTGGATGATCTTTGTGCAGAGTAGTGCGTTGTTCTCTGGGCCACTGTTGGAAGCTTAAGTTGGGGGCTGGACAAGGCCCTTTCCACAGAGGCTGGCATTATTGGGGATTGTTCTGCCCACGTATCCCCACAGAGGTGACAGTGGCAGCTGGGTGAGGCTATCTAGGCAGTGGTGGTGGGTATCCAGGCTGTGGGCATTTGCTTCAACTTGGTCCAGGTGCAATGGTGGCTCAAGGTGGGTGGGTCCTGGTGGAGCATTGGACCACAGGGTGGTTCTCACCAGGTGGCCAGTGGGAGTCATGGGGGCGGGGCCATGGGCCCAGCGGCAGTGTTGGAGCCCTGGGGCTGAAGCCTTGGGGACTTACGGAAGCATTGGAGTCTCAGGGAGTGGAGCCATGGGTCAAGCGGCATTGGCAGAGCTTTGGGGGCAGAGACTCAGGGCTTGAGGTCCTAAAGTGCTGTGACTACAGACTGGCCTGGACAGCTCTTTCTTCACCTTCCCAGAGAAAAAAGCAGAAAAGGGAGCCTGAGGGCCAGGGGAAGAACCCAGAGCCAGGAGGCGAGACAGCTAGGTTCTAGTCTCCCACACTAACCCCCCTGGTTCAGAGCCACTTTCCTTCTTTGGGCTTTAATTTTCACAGCTCTGAGAGTAGGAAGCTTGGCGTGTTGACCTTGAAGGCCTCTTCTGACTCAGATAACAGTGAAGTGACCAAAAACAGTATCAGTGACTCCCTCAGGCTTGGCCCATGACAAGTGTTCAGTAAGCATCTGTCATCATTGTTATTGTCGTCACCACCATCATCACTTGTGAAATGGGGACCATGACACTTCCCTCACAGGAGTGCTGGGAGGACCTCCTGAGAAAGCACATGTGAAAGTGCCTTGGAAACTGTAAAGTTCTATAAGGATGTCCCAGAGGACCATTAAAATGATCTTAATCACAGGTATCATTACCACCTCCTGATGTTCCCTCAGTTTCTCTCCCTAGACACAAACCCAGTTTTCTGGGGTACCCATGGCACCTAATGAGAGCTGATTCCTACAAGGGAATTCCCCCCAGAGGCATCCTCAGCCTGGGGCCAATTAGGGGGTCCCAGGTGGCTAGAACTTCCCCTGCCCCTAGCAATCCGCTTCTCTGGCCTGCCGTCAGCTCCTTGAAGCCTGTGGGACAACACGGTTCCTAATTAAGCATCCAGACCCTGGCCTTCTCCCTTATGCCAACCCCTGTGCTGACCCCCAGCCACACTGGTGACCATGACCAGCTCCTGGGCCAGCAGGAGGGATTTCAGAGCTCAGGTGCAGCGATTCGTTTAGAGTTAGGCACTTAGGTGTGGGATACTGCAGATTCAGCCCTGGCCCAGGAGACCAGTTCCCAGGTTCTGGGGGTGGTTCTACCATATTCTAGCTGCATGACCTTGGCCAAGTCCCTCACATCTTCCTGGTCACAGTTCACCCACCTCTTGTGGAAATCTGTGGGCAGGACCATGCTTGGCAGTGTTTAAGTAATTCTGTAATTTAAAAAATCAGGGTGGCCCAAGTTTCTATCTATGATCCTAGACTGCTTCTGACCTAGGAAGTCACCGCATCTCCCTGGGCCTCAGTTTCCTCGTCCATACAATGGAGAGATAAATTCTGCCTGGACTAGCTCTTCAGAGCCAAAGTGAGGGTCCGTGGCATGTGTGAGAAGTGTTAGGGCCTTGCTCAAGGCCCCATGAATGCCCTGTCTAGATCTGCATCATAACACTGTGGGAAGGATAAGAGTCTTCCCCATTTTAGAGACATGGAAATGGCAGCTGCCTGAGAAGACACAGCCATGTGGGGTATTATGGACTCAGCTTGTGTCTGGGTGGTTCCACGTATCAGCCATGTGACCTTGGGCAAGTCCCTCTTCCTTTGCAATGCTGTTTTCTCATGTCAGAGCCATGCCTCCCAAGGCTGCAGTGGTGCCCATGCAAAGCAGGCTGTGAATGCCCTTAGCCTTTGCCCCTAAAGGCGAGAGCCAATGGGCCTGGGAGGTTGTCCTGCTCTCTGAACAGCCGGGGGCCAGAGCTGGTCACTGAGGATCCACCAATTCCTGCGAGCAGCAGAGCCGGGGCCTCCACATTAGATTGTCCCGAGAGGCCCAGGTTCTCAGGACTCAGGACTGGAGCAGTCGTGTGCCATCAGTGTTTAGCCATCAGCCCTCTGATTTGTATAGTTTGCTGCTTGCCATGCTGTAAATATGCCCACGTGAGGTCACTGAGCTCAGGCTGGGAAGAGGTGCGCAGTAGTGCAACATTCTATGGTGTTTCCACATACGAACCCAGTGCATGGAGACTACCCCTAGAACATAGGAGACAGTAAAATGTAATCAAATAGTTAGGATGTGATGTGTTTTGAGCATTTAGCACCTTCATTTTTAATGCAATTTATTTAATTACACTTATATGAATTAACTTTTAATAATGGCTGTGTTTAACAGCCAGCTCACGATATGTCTGAAAACATACCAATGGTTCTGCTGGCCTCTGGCTGACTAGAAAGGACCTCGGAGTCCAACATTCTCCTTCTACATAGTTGGGCAGGAACAGGGACTTAGAGTTCTGGAAGGCATGGCCAGGATTCGTGCCAGGGTTTTCAACACATGAGCTCATTTAATTCTCCCAGTAACCCCCGAAGGGAAGAGGCTATTATTAACATTTTAGAGAGGAGAAAACTGAGGCAATATAAGAGAACAGGCACTAGAGCTTGATAAGTCTGGATCCAAATTCCAGTTCTGTACTTACAAGCTTACATGTCTCCTCACTCCACGGGGCCTGAGCATCCTTGTGTGTGGCATGGGGACAATACTACTTACTTCTAGATGCTGTTTGCCAGGACTTAGTTGAAGACCTGGTATAGGTTAGGTGCTCCACAGTCAGCTCTCAATTATCATCAGAGAGGCTGAGTACCCTGCCCAAGTATTGTCCTGGTGCAGAATGGAGGAGGATTATGACTTGCTCAAGTGTGACTCAAACATGATCTAACTGACAAGTCGGGGCACAGGGGTTTGGGAAGTAAGAGGGAAACTCAAATGGGGACCTCAGTTCTTGACCTTTCTGCAAGGTTACTGGGACCTACTCCCCTCCCTCCAAGGCTTGTATCCCCCGAGAAGGCTGAAACAAGAAATAGGTCCTTACCCTTCTCTCAGGGGGTCGTTTGCTCTTCCCCAAGGGCCTCTTCCTTGTAGGGCTCTTGTTGAAAACACTGGGGGAGTTCCATGCTGGCATTCCCACTGGGGACAGTGACAGTGGTACAGTGGTGTCAGGAGGCAGAAGGATACCCCTTCCCCAGATCTTCCAGGAAAGCGTGGCATGGAGGCAGGACCAAGAAACCCGTGCATCTTGGCCCACTGGGAGGAGCCTGGGATGGCTGAGGCTTCATTGTTCTGTGTCCCGGGGGAAGACGGGCAAGGCCTTCAGGAGCCAGGCTGGCCTGGCCAGGTGCAGAGAGCCACAGGGAGACAAGGCAGGAGGTTCTGCTCCCGTCTTCTCAGAAACCCAGGGCTTTTCTGGAGTCTGGGCTGCCTGGAATCCTGGCGATCAGGACTCAGTTGCCTGGGGGGCTTCCTGTTTAGTCCCTTCCCTTAAGAGCAAATGACAACCTCTCAGTGACTTCCTTCTGCAGATGTGGAGAACATAAGGTAATTGCTGGGCTTGGGGCTGTGGGTGGGATCCCAGGCACCTGTGGGGGCTGGAGGTCAAAAGTAGCCACACCACCCAGTGCCCAGGTCCTCTCTGTGTCTGCACCCTGACATCCCTGGAATCCCATCCCCTCATTTCCTAATGTTCTTCCCTTAACACCTCTCCTCTCAATCCCCCCTCATGGCTCCCTCCTTCCTGGTCACTCCCTGCTTCCTTCATTTACTCATTTAGTACATTTTTACTGATGGCTCCTCTGTGTTAAGCCGTGTTCTAGACACTAGAAACAGGGAAATGAATAACACAATTTCGTGAGCACCCGGATCTCCAAGGGAGGCTGAGTGTCATATCCATGCAAGGACAAGGATGGTCCACATCCTGGATATGCCTTCCCCAATGACAGATCCCCACCCCCATGCTCTCCAGGCCTGGGACATCATAAATGAAGGCAGAGACTACAGAGGGAGGGGCCTGCATTTAGAAGACTGTGTGACTAAACGATGTCCCCCGACCCATGGAATCAAGTTCGACTTGGAGAGAATGGCTTTTACAAAGATTTACTGAGCCCCAGAATGGTGATAATTTCCTCTCTCCCACGTGGATGCCCTTTGTCTTCCAACACAGCCCTGTGGCCTCCCACGTCCAAGCGTGGGAGCAGATGGAGGAAACTGTATCATGAAAAATAGTTTGTGGCGCCACTAGAGCCCTTTGTCCTCAGAGGGCTCTGATCCTGTCTGGTCTGATGACCTTGCCTCTGCCTCTGAGCTCCACAGAGGCCGTGATTGTGTAGTCTCCCTGCCAACGCTCAGTCAGCCGAGACTAATGTGCAGGGGGGGAAACGTGCATTCCTCCCCCTCCCCCTCAGACCCCGTTTGCTGGAAGCAGGAGAAGGTCACGGTGAGGAGTGGCCTCTGAAGTCAGATTCCCTCCATTCCCATCCCAGGTCCCCCCCACCCACCATGTGATCTGGAACAAACCGCTTGCTCTCTGCCTTAGTTTTGCGACTGTAGAATAGAAGTCATGAGACTTACCCAGTGGGTTGTGCAGATGAGGTAAAGTTAGCGTAACAGAGCCTGGCACAGAGAAACTGCTCATTAGATATTAGCTATTAATATTATTGAAAAGGAGGTTATAAACTCCCCCGTGTCCATACTTTGTTACAGATATGCTAACTCAATTAACGGGAGAGGGAGCAAGTTTTTCCAAGTTCTTAGATCTGAAAATCACTCTCAGAACCCTCTCGGATTCCCAGGATTATAACTTGCCGGTGAGCACAGGTGTCCGTGAGAAACAGAAGTTTGGCAGTGGGAGGGGGTGGGGCAGGTCAGGGGCGGCTGCCGGGATGAGCTGAGCCCTAATGTGGGCATGGGACTGGACATGCGATGGAGACTGGGGGCAGCAGGGGTCCAGGTGGCGGCACTGCCGTGCTGAGGACCCAGGCCAGGGCCCCAGAGTGTGAGAGAGATAGCGACATACAGGAGACTGGGAGCACCTGTGTGGACATTATGCCCGTGTGGAATGTGGAGGGGTAGGTGGTGGACTGGCCAGGGGAGGGGTGGCGTAGGGCGAGTGAACCCCGAGGATGGCTGGACGTCTCCTCTGTCCTCTATCCCCACTGAATGGAACCTCTGCCTGAATATACCTCCATGTTTTTATCCATTGTACTGTTGAGTGACACTTGGGGGGTACCCTGTTTTGGACTATTTTGACTAGTGTTTTGAACATTTTTCATGCATCTCTTCTTGAACATATGTGCGTACGTATGCTTGAGTATGTGGGAATTTAGGTAGGAATAGAATTGCTGGGTAACGTGATCTATGTATGCTCAACTTTAGGAGATACTGCTAAACATTTTCTACAGAGGTTGTTCAAATTTACACTTCCATCACAGTGTAAGAAAGTTCTAGTTGTTCTGGCTAGTACTAGGTGTTACTCGTTTTAGTCTTTCTGGTGGACATGTAGTGAGGCTGCACTGTGGTCTTCATTTACAATTCCGAGATGACTTTTTCACTTGATGAATTATTATTTAGGTAGCCTCTTTGAGAAGTGTCTTTTTAAATCTTTCGTGTGTCATTCTATTGAGTAGTCAGTTTACTTGTTGATGTTGTAGGAGTTCTCTGTTTATTCTGGATATAAATCTTCTGAGTTCTCCTTTGCAATACATTCTGGTTTATCATGTTTCTGTCGATGGTGAGAATTTTGGTGTTCTATTTAAGGAATTTTTTGCTTTGAGAGGGTAAAGATATTTTTCTGTGTTTGATTGTAAATATTTGATTGCTTTACATTTGCCGTTTAAATCTATAATATATCTGAAATTTATTTTTGTGTAACATTTGAGGTAGGAGGAAAAAAATTTATTTTTCTGTCTGAATATCCCCATGATCCTACAACATTTATTGAAAAGATCACCTTTTCCCCATTGCCTTGTAGGGTCAACTGTGTTATAAATCAGGTGACTATATATTCATGGGTCTGTTTCTGAGGTATTCTGTTCCATCGATCTCTTTGTTTATTCTTGTACCAATCTCATACTCGCTTATTTCAGTTTTCTAGTAAGTCTGATATCTATTAAGTCCTCCAGCGTTGTTTTTTTCTTCAAGATTCTTCAAGATTTCCATATAAATTTTGTAACTATGGTGTGAATTTCTGCAAAAACATAAAACAAAACTTCTGGGGCTTTGACTAGGATTACAATGAATCTATAAATCAACTTAACATCTTTATAATGTATACTTGTTCAGCCCACGAACATGGCATGTCTCTCTATTTACTTAGGTCTTCCTAAATTTCTCTAAATAATGTTTTTTACACATGTTTTATTAGATTTATTTCCACATATTTAATTGTTTAAAATGTGATTATACATTTTTTTGTGTCCACTTGCTTAATAATTTGTTTGTTTTTGGTTTCTTTTATATTGTCTACCTACACAATCATGTAGACAGCAAATAATGACAGTTTTATTTCTTCCTTTCCAATCATTTGAACATTTATTTCTTTCTGTTGACTTATTTCACTAGCTAGGACCACCAATACAATGGTTAATAGAAATGGTACTAGGAAACATTTTGTTTCATTCTCATTGTTAGGAAGTAAGTTATCAATATTTTACCAGTTGATATGACGTTTGCTATAGGTTGTTTCTTCTTTTACTGGAAATAATTTTTATCACAACAAGAAGGTTCTTGTCTATTCCTAGTTTACTAAGAAGTTTATTTCTTTTTACGTTTTCAAAGTATCCATCTTCAAAGAAGGAGGTTAATTTCTAATCATAAATAATTGCTGAATTTTATCAAATACTTTTTCTGCATCTACTGAGATAGTCATATAATTTTTCTCGCTTACATCTACTACATGGTCAATTACATTGATTACCAAGTGCTAAACCAACCTTGAATTCCCATAACAAACCCTATCTGATTGTGATGTATTCTCCCTTTTATATGTTGCTGAATTCAATTGCTAATACCTTGTTTAGCAGTTTTGCAACGATGCTTATGAGAGTGATTGGTCTGTAAGTTTTCCTTCTTGTAATGTCCTTGTTATTTTCTGGTATCAAGTTTATGCAGGTCTTATAAAATTCATTGAGATGTTTTCACTCTTTTTTCATTCTTTGGAAGAGTTAGTGTTTTTCCTTTCTTAAATATTGGAAGAATTCACCAGTTAAGCGATCTGGGAGTTTCCTTCCTGTGAAAGTTTTAAATTACAGATTCATTTTTTAAAAAGATATTGGACTCCTCTGAATTTTGTTTCTTCTAGTGTCAGTTTTGGTAATTTGTATTTTTTAAGGCATTTGTTTGTTTTATTTAAATTGTCAAATTTACCAGCATAAAGTTGTTTGTAATTATTTAAATTATCTTTTAAATGATTGTAGGACCTTCAGTAATGTTCTCTTTTACATTCTTCATGATGTCAATTTGTTTCTTTTATCACTTTTGCTAAAAACTAATCAATTTGTTATTAATAATTATTTTAAAGAACCAATTTTTAAATTTGTTGAGTTTTCTCTGTTGCTAGTTCAATCGCCATTTCATCGTTTTCTTTTTCTGCTCTTACCTTTATTATTTCCTTCCTTTAACCTCTTTTTGGGTTTGATTTATAGTTGTTTTTTTTTTTAGCTTCTTGAGATGGAAGTTTAGCTAATGAATTTTTGGCCCTTCCTCTATCCCAATGTATACATTTAAGGCTATAAATTTCCCAGCATTTCTTTGTTTGTCATGACTGATATTTTTTAAGATTAGAAACTAGTTATTTTGTGCACCATTCCTCAATTTGGATTTCATTAAGATTTATTCATCATTAGATTCAGGTTTTACATTTTGGGCTGAAATATAGATGGTACATTCTTCTTAGTATTTCATATCTGGAGATATATTGTGTCTTTACTCCTTATTGGTGATATTAATTGTGATTACTCAGTTAAGATGTCCAGTTTCTCCACTGTATATTTACTATTATTTATTTTTGTAATTAATAAGTACTTTGTGGATAGATAACTTAAAACTATGTAGATATTCTATTCTTTATGGAACTCACTCTCCATAAATTTAGCATCTGCATCAGTCAGGATCCAGTGAGGAGACAGAACATAGTAGTAATTTGAACAGGAAAAATTCAATATAACGTATTGTTAATTGGCCAGGCATAGTGGCTCATGGCTGTAATCCCAGCACTTTGGCAGGCAGAGGTGGGAGGATTGCTTGAGGCCAAGAGTTCTAGACAAATTGTTAATTACTGAAAGGTGAGTACCAAAAAGTTGAAAGAGAACTTTAAGGGATGCAAAAGTAGGAAGTAAAAAAAAGAAAAAAGAAAAAAAGAAAAGACAAAGCAGTTAGTTTGAGATTTAGACTTTTTCAAAGAGGGCGTGACTCACAGGCAAGCATAGCCCACCACTGGGCACAGGCCAGAACTTGCACTGAAGTGGCCACTGTGTGGGGAAAGTACTGCCTGAGAGTGTGGCCAGGGCTGGTCTCTGGAAATGGCCTGCCAGGTGGGGAAGCAGGTGCCTGAGCCCAGGGCCAGAGCGGCCATGGAAGCAGCCTGCTAGAGCTGCCAGGAATGCAACCTGGGGAGAGTGTGGCCTGAGTGTGTGGATGACGTGGGTCCACTGGGGTCAGCTGAAGTGAGTGCTGCTGGCCCTTCCACACACCAGTCCACTCCTCGCAAGCTGAATAAGGAGGGAGAAGTGAAGCCGGCAACAGCAGTACCTTCCTGCTGCTCTCACATGACAGTGCCCTCCATTGCTGTCTGTTCACCAAGCCTCACAGTGCACCGGCTGGCAAAGGGGCGATGTTTACAGGGTGTGAGGAGAGGCACATAGCACATCCACACAAATGTTTTCTAAGGGGGAGGGAAACTCCATCTCAAAGAGGTTTGGGGGCTGGGGCTGATGTGGTGTGAATTCATTGTTGCTAGGCATGTGAGTGACCAGTTTTCTATGACGGTATGGGGAGTGTGAGTGGGAGATTGCCCATGAGCATTTTATGTGTCATGTACTGGTTTTTGAAGCATTGCATCAGATGCTTCATACACATGGCTTCTGTTTCTCATCAACATCCCGAGAGGAAGCTATTATTAGCCACATTTTGTAGATGAGAAGACTGAGGCTCAGAGAGGTTAAGTAACTCATTTAAGATAACATGGCAAATGAGTAACGGGGCCAGAATGAAAATCTCAGCCCGTCTGCTTGCACAGCTGGCAATCTTGCCAGGCTACTAGACATTAGATGAACTTTACTCAAGTGTGATTTTCCTACAGGCCCCACCATGTGGATGCTTCCAGGCCAGAACCAAAGCTGGGTTTCTGAATTTATACTGCTCGGCTTCTCCAGGGACCCCACGACCAACAGGACCCTCTTCGTTGCCTTCCTTCTCCTCTACCTGAGCTCAGTCCTGGGCAACGTGCTCATTGTCATCTTAATCCGCCTGGACGCACATCTCCACACGCCCATGTACTTCTTCCTGTGTGTCCTGTCCCTGCTGGACATGGCCTATGTCACCACCACCATACCCCAGATGCTGGTACATCTTCTCACTCCCTCTCAGACCATCCCCTTTGCTGGCTGCTGGCTGCAGATGTATGTGTTTGGTGCCCTGGGCCTGACTGAGTGCACCTTCTTTGTAGTCATGGCTTATGACCGATACGTGGCCATTTGCCACCCACTGCGTTATACTGTCATCCTTAGTTGGGGCCTGTGCACACGGCTGGCAGCTGGGACATTGGCCTGTGGTTTCTTCTTCTCTCTGATCCACACCTTCCTCACCATGAGGCTGCCCTATTGTGGGCCAAATGTGGTCAACCACTACTTCTGTGAAGGCCCCTCAGTACGGAGCTTGGCTTGCATGGACACCCACCTCATTGAGATGGTGGACCTGGTCATCAGTGTCTTTGTGGTTGTCTCCCCACTGTCTCTCATTCTGGCCTCCTATGTTCATATTGCCCTGGCCATCCTCAAGATCAAGTCCATTCGGGGCCGCTGCAAGGCTTTCTCCACCTGTGCCTCCCACCTCACTGTGGTCACATTCTTCTATGCTCCAGGCATTTACATCTACATGAGGCCCAACTCCAGCTATTCCCCTGAGCGAGACAAGCTGATCTCACTCTTTTACAATGTCTTCACTGCTCTGATCAACCCTGTGGTCTACAGTCTGAGGAACAAGGACATTAAGGAAGCATTTCTTAAGGTGATGTGTCATGGTAGGGTGGCCCAGTGAACTGGGAGCCAGGAGAGGCCTGGGGTACAGTGTCTAATGTTAAAGAAAGTGACAGCATCTGTATGCAACCTGCATTGTGCATTTGAACCAAGATGGTACTTGTTCGGTGGCACAAATGTACATGAAACCAATATGGCTGTCTTGATCAGGTCTCTACCTTGTGGTGCAATAACGATTCCATGGTATCAGTAACTCACAACAGCAAAAATTCATTTATTGCTCATGTTCCCTGTTAGTTGTAGGTTGGCTGTGGCCTTGTGCAGTCTCAGAAATACCCTGAGGGAGGAGGAGTCTTTACCTGGAACATGCCGTTCTCATGACAGAGGAAAGGACCAAAAGCTAAAACACAAGATGACTTCTAAAACTTCTCAAAGGTGACACACATCTGTTTGCTCACATCCTGTTGGCCAAAGCCAGCTATATGGTTAGGCCAAAGGCAAAGAGGCAGGAAGTATTTTCTCCCACAGAGAAGTAATGCAAGTCACATGGCAACAGGCAGGACTGTGTCATTCCTCTATGCAGAGGGATCAAGTAATGAGGATAAATATAGTCTACCAGAGTGGCACAGAACGCAGTAGAATACATGTAACCAACACGAAACATGGTAACTGTAAGTGAGCTGGTATGCAGGAACAGCAGAGGGCCAAGGTGATGTAAACAAAGCACTACATGTAAGTTATATCTGCTGCCAACATTGAATATTAAGCCAGTGGTATGTGGAACGCATAAAGCCCACGGACCTGACTTGGTGCCCAGAATCAACATAGCTGATGGGGCTCACATGGTGTCCTCTGCATGTGCTGTGGAAGGACACCGGACTTGATGTCAAGTGACCTGGGTTCTGGTCCCAACTGTGATAACTTGCTCTGTGTGTGTGACTTTGGGCAATTTGCTTCCTCTTTCTGGATCTCACTTTATTCATCTATAAAATTCACGCCTTGAATATAATGGTCTCCAAAGCCTCTTGTGACTCTAAAATTCTCTGCCACAGTAGGTGGAGTGGGTGTGTACAAAACTCCAATGCAATAAATGTGTGACTGTCCTTTGTGGACCATCACAGGATAAGGAAGCCACAGCAGAATAAGAGCTGCTGCTGTCTGTAAACCATAGTGGGGAGCACATATAGCAGTGACTCTGATTATTTCTAGGGACTTAAATGACATATTGGGCTTTCTAGTAATCCTAGCATGGGCCTCAGAGTCAGAATGGACACACAGCTTTCTTTCAGGCCTCATTGGTGGCCCAGAGGTCTTAGGGATGAATCAGTTCAGTTCCACTATTTCCTGAGTATCCACTGTGGTCCAGCTAGGATCAGGCATCTGGAAACCAAGAGATTTATATGGAGAGATTTACAGTTGTGAAATTATAATATCCCAATTGAAGGAGGTGCTGCAGTGACCTGTGGGGACCAGTGACCTCATGGGAGTGAGGTTCTTTGAGAGGGTGGCAGACATGAAGGACCAGGTTACACCTGACCCCACTTCCATCCACCGCTGTAAACTTCAGTACTTTGTAAGCTCTCCATAGCTTGGAGTCAGGGAGAGAAAAAGGGTACTATAGGCTGTGTCACCCCTGAATTGTGTCTCCTCAAAATTAATATGCTGAAACCCTAACCCCTAATGTGATTATATCTGGACTAAGGAAGTAATTAAGGTTAAATGAGGTCATAAGGGTGAGGCCCTAATCCAAAAGAATTCATGTCCTTATAAGAAGAGACACCAGAGAACTTTTTCTCTCTCACAGCTAGAAGACAGCCATCTGTGACCTCCAAGGAGAGCCCTCACCAGAACCCGACCCTGCAGGCACCCTGATCTCAGACTTCCAGCCTCCAAAACTATGAGAAATTTCTGGTGTTGAAGTCGTCTACTTATGGTATTTTGTTATGGCAGTCTGAGATGACTAATGCCAAGGGCAACATCAAGAAGATTAATTATTTCTCCCAGAAGTGGAGTGAGAACTTAAAATAGAAATCAATTTCAGTTACTGAAAAATGAAGTTACAGAACTCTTAAGGAACAAACAGAGTTCTGCGATAGAAAAAAAAAAAGGAGGATGGAAACCTACTTACCAAAAATGGATGAGTAAAGTCTTGGGACCAAGGAATTAAGATTTAGTTTATACCTGAGAATAGGAAGGAGCCATCTGTAAAATGAGCCAGGAGAAGGAAATTTCAGGGAAGGAGTGCACCAGGTACAAAAGCCCCAAGTTAGGAAGGGACTTTGCCTCGTTTGAGAGCTGGAGGAACATTCATGGGGTCACAATAACGTGAGTAGGAGAGGGTGAGATAATGTCAGAGAGGCCAAGGCCAGGTCCCTAAGAGCCTTATAAGAAGTGTTTACTTTACGCCTAGTGTAATGCAAATGCTTAGATCCTGATTGGGAAAGTGGTGCAGTCCTGGGGATGATAACCTCCAGTGGGGGTGAGGTCAGTAGGGAGTGACTAGGAAGGGGCAGGAGAAAGAGGGTCAGAGTGTCAGGGGGCTCACGGTGGGGAGTGAGAATGAAACCTCCCTTTTAGGCAGCTGCAGGGGATGTGGAGTCCCCAGGCAGACTTCTGGGTTAGGGGTGCTGGGAGGTGGTGTTTGCTGGTCATGCTGTTGGAGTACAGAGGACAAAAGAGGGAGGAGTGGGGAAAGGAAGAAGTGGGGGCTGGGCCAAGGAGGGCACGAACAAAATGATCAGTAAGAAATGAGGGTCAGGCCGGGTGCGGTGGCTCACGCCTGTAATCCTAGCACTCTGGGAGGCTGAGGCTGGTGGATTATTTGAACTCAGGAGTTTGAGACCAGCCTGAGCAAGAACGAGACCCCGTCTCTACTAAAAAAAATAGAGCCCAGGAGTTTGAGGTTGCTGTGAGCTAGGCTGATGCCACGGCACTCGCTCTAGCCAGGGCAACAAAGTGAGACTCTGTCTGAAAAAAAAAAAGAAATGAGGGTCAAGGGTGATGAATGACTAGGGACTTCTGCATTCATCTCTACTGCTGTGTGCAAATGTGGCCTTGGTTGTGTGGTCCTGAAACATTTACTGAGAGACATAAGAGGGTTGGTCTTTGCAGGTGATTTGGGTGGGTGGGTGCAGCTGCACCAGTGGGCTCCAGACACTGTATGAGAAAGTTCAGTCCTTCCAGAGTGTCGTTTCTGGGCTCTTCAGGACCTGGCCTTCACCTAACTCTCTAATACTATCCCCACCTCTCCTGCTCAGCAGCTCAGAAGCCTTCAGAGGGCTTCAGTCATAAGGTGAAGGGTCCCACAGATGTTGGGGTGGTCCCTCCTCCACCTGGGGAGAAGGTAGGGGGATATGGGGGTGGTGCGGGGGCCTTGCCAACCTGTGAGACCTTCCTGCTTCTGGCTTAGTGGGCAAGAGGGCTACTTGGATAATGGGGGAGGGACCTTCCTGACTCTTGAAGTTCTGTCTGGAAGGCGGAGTGTCCACCTGGTGGTCCTTTCACAGCTAGAGAGTCATGGAACAGGGAGGAGGAGGGGTGAGTCTTGTGGCTGATGTATGATGAGGTTTTATCTGTCCCTCTCCTAGGACAGATTGTACTAGAGTTTGAAATTCAGGAGGATATGAAATTTTACCTTGAAGATGAGGAATGACTTGTTTTGTTAAGCACCAAGAGTAAGGGGTGAGGTGAAAGAGAGATGGTTACACATTATTTTTAGAATAATGGTTCTGGGGACCTAATGGGGGTTAGATGGAACACAAGCACTTAGTGAGGGACCTGGCCATAGACTTGGAAAGTGACATTGAGCGGGGAGACACAGAAATACACGAGGAGGAGAGAAGCAATAGCACTGGAGGGCAGGGCTGTGCTGGGGGAAGAGAGGAATTGAGGGAGGTATCGAGGTTTTAAGCCAGCCCTGCCATTGCCTCTGCTTCCCCACAGTTCACTGATGGGGCAATGACTGTCACCTGTCACCCAGTGATGCCCAGCACTGCTGAAGGAAGACACAGCTCTGTCCTTGTAGGATTTGCAATGCCCCAACCAGCCCAGCTCACAGGAAGCAGATATGTACTTGGGCATGAGTTTCAAAAATTGTTGTTATTAAATAAATTCTCTGTTTATTTGGGGCTCCGAGACTTTTTGTTTGTTTGTTTGTTTCTCTCCCAGTGTTTCCTTGAACAAAGAAAATGGATGCAGAGTAGGTTGCAGCTGCCTAAATCTGGTGGGACACAGGTCTGACACTTGGGGGAAGCATTCTGGTACTAAACTGAAATGCCTGCCTCTCCAAATTCTGTTCCTTTTGGTCCCATTTAATCACTAATGATCTCAAAGTCTCATCAATAGCAGATTGGTAAGAGTACTCTACCATTTATTAGCTGTTTGTCTTTTTGCAAGAAACTTCTCCAAGTCTCAATTTTCTCAAGAATGGGTGATGTGGCCGGGCGTGGTGACTCATGCCTGTAATCCTAGCACTCTAGGAGGCAGAGGCAGGAAGATCACTCGAGGTCAGGAGTTCGAGACCAGCCTGAGCAAGAGTGAGACCCTGTCTCTACTAAAAATAGAAATTAGCTGGACGACTAAAAATACATAGAAAAAAAATTAGCTAGGCATGGTGGCTCATACCTGTAGTCCCAGCTACTCGGGAGGGTGAGGCAGGGGGATTGCTTAAGCCCAGGAGTCTGAGGTTGCTGTAAGCTAGGCTGACCCCATGGCACTCTAGCCCAGGCAACAGAGCGAGACTCTGTCTCCAAAAAAAAAAAAAAAAGAAAAGAAAGATTGGATGATGTTGTAAACCATTTTCTATAGGGTGAATATTTGCGTCCTCCCAAAATTCTTATGTGGAAACCCAATCCCCAATGTGATGGCATTTGGGAGGTGAGGTCTTTGGGAAGTGATTAGGTCATGAGGGCAGAGCCCTTATGAATGGGTTTAGTGGCCTTATAAAAGAGATCCCAGAGAGCTCCCTCATCTGACCTCCTATGAGGTTACATATGACAATGGCCATCTGTGAATCAAGAAGTGGGCCCTCATCAGACACTAAACCTGCCAGCACCTTGATCTTGGACTTCCCAGCCTCCAGAATTTTGAGAAATAAATTTCTGTTATTTATAAACCACCCAGTTGATAATATTCTGTTATAGCAGCCTGAATGGACTAAGACCCCATTGAAATATAAGAAATCTAAAAAACTCACAAGAGACTACTTTGCAGTGCTCTATGCAAACAAATCTGAAATCTTAGATGAAATGGATAACTTCTTGGCAAATACAGATTACCAAAATCTGGAAGACATTCTGCTAAGTTAAATAAGCCAGATGCAGAAAGGCAGATACCATGTGATCTCCCTTATCTGTGGAATCTAATATAGTTGGACTCATAGGAGTAGAGAGTAGAACAATGGTTCCCAGAGGCTAGAAGGTAGGGGGGAAGGAGGGACTAGGGAGTTGGTGATCAAAAGGTGCAAAGTTTCAGATAGGAGAAAACTGTAGTCAATAAGAATTTATTATGCATTTCAAAATAACTAAGTAAATTTCAAATGTCTCATCATGAGACATTTGCATACGAATGTCAGTAAGTGAGATGATGGCTATGTTAATTAGCTTGATTTCATCATGTGGCACTGTATATGTATATCAAAACATCACATTGTACTTCATAAATGTACATAATTATGATTTGCCAATCAAAAGTAATATTCATAATAAAAAGTTGGAAAGTTTAAATAGATTAATTTTCACAGAAGAATAAGAGAAATACATAAAGTTATGAATAACTGCTATGGTTTGAATGTTTGTGTCACCCCCAAAATTTACGTGTTCAAATCCTAGCCCCCAAGGTGATGATTTTAGAAGATAGGGCCCTTTGGGAGTCATTGGTGCCCTTATAAAAGAGGCCCAAGGGAGCTTGGTATCCCTTTCTGCTGTGTGAGAGTACAGTGAGAAGACATCCATCTATGAAGAAAGTGGCCCTTGCCAGAACCTGACCATACTGGCGCCCTGATCTTTCCAGCCTACAGAACGGTGAGAAGTACACTTATATTGTTTATAAGCCACCCAGTTTACTGCATTTTGTTATAGCCACCTGAACAGACTAAGACAATGACTACCCCACAACAAGATTGGAAGGTTGGTACAAGGAAGTTTGGGGAGTGAGGGAAGTATGTGGGTGACCTCTCAGAAGGGGCACAGACTGTGTCCCATGCAAACGTCCACAAAAGGGCATCTTCTGCAGAGGAGAATCAAATCGGGTGGTGTCTTAGTCCATTTGCGTTATTATAAAGGCATACCCAAGGCTGGGTAATTTATAATGAAAAAAGGGTTATTTGGCTCATGGTTCTACAGGCTGAACAAGAAGCATGGCAGCAGCATCTGCTTCTGGTGAGGGCTTCGGGGAGCTTCTGCTCATGACAGAAGGCGAAGGGGAGCTGGTGTGTGCAGAGATCATATGGCGAGAGAGGAAGTGAGGTGGGGTGTGCTGGGTTCTTTTCAACAACGAGTTCTCTGGGGAACTAAGAGTGAGAACTCACCTGCTCCCGTGACTGGCACCAAGCTATTCATGAAGGATCTGTCCCCACAGTCCAAATATCTCCCACCAGGCCCCACTTCCAACGTTGGGGATCAAATTTCAGCATGAGACTTGGCTGGGACAAATAAACCATGTGCAAAGCATAGCAGATGGATCACATGATACACTCTGTGCGTGTCAGCCCTATCCCAGCCACTCAAGTTGTTCAGTGGCCTGTGCAAACGGTATTTTGCACATTTTGTGAGCAAAATGGCCATGATGGCAGAGATGGAGGATACACAGGTGCACATCTTGGACTTCACCTTACCAAGGCTGAGCTGGCTACCGCTACTGTTGAGTATCTAATCTGCAAACAGCAGAGATCAACACTGAGTTTCCAATATGGCACTATGCCCCAGGGAAACCAGCCTGCCACCTGTGGCTGTTTATGTTGGACCTCTTTCTTCATGGAGGGGACAAAGATTTGTCCTCACTGGAATAGATACATATTCTAGATATGGATTTTCTTTCCCTGCCTGAAAAGCTTTTACTAGCATCACCTTCTGCAGACTCACAGAGTGTATTATCCACTGTCATGGCACTCCACACAGCATTTCATTGGATCAAGGAACTCATTTCGCAGGGAAAGAGCTGTGGCTATGGTCTCATGCCCACGGAATCAACTGATCTTACGACATACTCTGCCACCCAGAAGCAGCTGGCCTAATCAAAAGGTGGAATGGCTTATGAAAGGCTCAGAGAACAGAGATTTATCTTATGGGATGCAGCTTGTGCTTTGAATCAGAGATCATTGTTAGTGTTGTTTCTCAGCCGGAATACGTGGGTCCCGGAATCAAGAGGAAAAAGTTTGAGTGGGCCCTCTCCCTATTACACCTGATAATTCACAGAATATTTTCTTTTTTTTTTCTTTTTCTTTTTATTAATTCAGGATATTATGGGGGTACAAATATTTTGGTTACATGTAATGTGTTTGCCTCACCCAAGCCAGGGCTATAAGCATGTCCTTCCCCCATACAATGTACTCCACTTCCATTAGTTGTGGGTTTACCTCCCCCCACCTGACTGGCACCTAATGAGTATTACTAACATGTGAGCACCTTAGTGGTCATCAGTTAGTACCAATTTGATGGCGAGTACATATGGTGCATGTTTTTCCATCCTTGTGATACCTCACTTTGAAGGATGGGCTCAGTCTCTATCCAGGATAACACAAGAAGTGCTAGTTCACCATTGTTTTTTTTACTTGAGTAGTGTTCCATGGTATACATATATCACATTTTATTAATCCACTCATGTATTGATCGGCACTTGAGTTGTTTCCACATCTTTGCAATAGTAAATTGTGCTGCCATAAACATTCGAGTGCAGATGTCTTTATTATAGACTGTCTTTTTTGCCTTTGGGTAGATGCCTAGTAGTGGGATTGCTGGATCAAATGGTATTTCTATTTTTGTCTCTTTGAGGTATCTCCAAATTACTTTCCACAGGGTTTGTGCTAATTTGCAATCCCTCCAGCAGTGTAAGAGTGTTTCTATCTCTCCACATCTACACCAGCATTTGTTGTTTTGGGACTGTTTGATAAAGGCCATTCTCACTGGAATTAGGTGGTATCTCATTGTGGTTTTGATGTGCATTTCTCTAATAATTAGAGATGTTGAGCACTCTTTTATATGTTTGCTGGGCATTATTTTGTCTTCTTTTGAAAAGTTTCTGTTCATGTCCTTTGCCCATTTATTGATGGGATTTATTGATGGGATTGTCTGATTTTTTTCTTGCTGATTTTCTTAAGTTCTATATAGAGTCTTGTTATCAGCCCTTTATCAGATGTGTAGAATGCAAATATTTTCTCCCATTCTGTAGGTTGTCTATTTGCTCTAATGATAGTTTCCTTGGCCGTGCAGAAGCTTTTTAATTTGATCAGGTCGCATTTGTTTATTTTTATTGCTTCCGTGATTGCTTTGGGGGTCTTCTTCATAAATTCTTTGCCTAGGCTGGTGTCTGAAAGAGTCTTTCCAACATTTTCTTCTAGGATTCTTAAGGTTTCACGCCTTAGGTTTAAGTCTGTTATCCATCGGGAGTTGATTTTTGTGAGAGGTGAGAGGTGGGGATCCAGTTTCAATCTTCTATATGTGTTTATACAGTTTTCCCAGCACCACTTATTGAATAGAGGTTCTTTTCCTCAGTGTATATTTTTGTCTGCTTTGTTGCAGATTAGATGACAATATGAGAATGGTTTTATATCTGGGTTCTCAGTCTTGTTCCAAAGGTCTATAGCTCTATTCTTGTGCCAGTACCATGCTGTTTTGGTTATTATAACCTTGCAGTAAAGCTTGAAATCTGGTAGACTAATGCCTCCCAATTTTTAAGATTGCTTTGGTTATACTTCCATGCCCAACAGCAAAAGTTAATGGAAAAAAGTATAGACATACAAAAAAAAAAAAAACCAACAAAACCCACAGGATGATTAGATGATTGAGGACTCAGACCCTTCAGGACTGAAAATTTGGGTCTCTCCATCAAGTAAATAACCTGGAGCAGCTGAGTTTCTGACTGAGGGCAAGGGAAATATGGAACAGGCAGTGGGAGAAGGGAGCCATAAATATCAATTATAATGTCATGACCAACTGCACAAACAAGGACTGTGGTTGCTTTGTATATGTTCTCTTTGTAATTCCATGTGTTCATTTGTATATAATAATCATTCTCCTTATCTTTCTCGTTCCTATTAAAAATTATTTTATACACAAGTTATTGGAAGTTAACTTTCAATTTTTTTATTAGGCAACAGAATATTCAGTGTGGCCATGACTGAATTCGAGGAGTAATTAATACAGGCTGCAATGGATGCAATGACTGTGGAGAATGTGCACCTTCTCACAGGAAGAGTGATGTATCATGTTACTTGTGAATACGAAGTTGTTTTGTTTGTTGTAAGGGAGTTTAAATGTTCATAAACAGGGACGTATGACAGCCAAAGGTGTGGACTATATCAGTTATCCATTTCTTGCTCTCGGCGTCCAATGCAGCCATTAACATATGCTCTGTAATAAACAACAGAATCCCTTTAAGCATTTCTCCTTTGAAGCGAGTATGATTTTAAGCTTTCTCAGTAGAGGGCACCAGAGGAGCACTGCAGGAGAATGAGGTTTTCTGCAGTCTCCTGCCAGGGCCACGGGCTCAGAATGCACTGTGACCTTGCAACATTGGGCCTGGTCCCCTCTCAACATGAAAACCAGAGCCCTGCACAGCCGGTCAACTGCCTGACTCCTTCAGCAAGTCCTAGAAAGGCCTGCACACAGCCACCTGGTGGGTTCATTCAGCAAGCTTCTACATGGCACCTGTAGTCTCTAGGGTCACACACAGAGAAGTAGTTCTTTCTCCAAATCCCACGCACTGTGAAGGCCTGCTGTTCCCAGTGGTACCCCGCGTCCAATTGCATGCCCACGCCACTGTTGCTGACCGCCTGCCCCCTTACCTGCACTTTGGAGGGTGGCCTGTAGTTTGCCTACCAGCTTCAGAGCAGCCCTGGCTTGGCTAACCGGCAATTCCTCTGCAGTTCAGTACCTGAAACATACCTTCTCCAAAGGGGTCCAAGTTTGCCTTCTTTAGCCACTATCCCTCAGCTCCAGGGTACTATTCATAGTTAATACCTATTTATATTTAATTTCCCCTGTTTATCCTACTGGGTAGTTTCTGTCTCCTGATTGGACCCAAGAGCTACAGTTTCTCTAACTTTTCAAAGTAAGTATCATTATCTCTATTTTATTAAAGAGAAAAACTGAAGCTCAGAAAACTAATGCTCACAGTGGTTGGGGGCCATACCCAAAGTCTTTCAGCTAGTTTGAAGGAGGTGGGATTTCAACCCCGTTCTGTCCGCTCCGTCTCTGGCCATTACTATTCACAATGTTCACCCCAGGGCATTCATCCATCCATCTCGTGTATTCTTCCCATACTGAGCTTCACCTCCTCATCTTGCAGCTTCCCTTTGAAATCCCCTTTTCTAAAATTGAAGCACATCTAGAATTTCTTCACGGAATGTTCCCTTCACCTCTTTACCAAAACCTGAATTTTCCCCAGTGGTAGCCCTCTTGGGTGGGCTTTTAAATAATCACCTGGACCATTCCCACTCTGAAATCTTAGTTTCCTGTATCCTACTCTCTGCCAGCAACTGCCCTAGTTCTCTCCCACCCTTACTCCCACCACATCTGTTCGCTGACCTTCCATCTCTTGGAAGATTGTCCTTCCATCTCTTCCCAATGTCCCAACGTTACCTTGATGTAGGCTGGATAGCATCAACTCCTGTAATGTCTCTGCAATTTTCCCCTTTGTCCCTGTGGTCTAGGGGCTTGCTGTATCTGCCAATCCTTCTATATAGCTCCTGCCAGCTCTCTCTCTCATTGCCCCCAGCACCTCTCTTCAAGACCCCTTCCTTACTACTTTCCCAAACATGCTCAGCAAATGCCCTGTAACAAGCTGTGAAATGTGAAGCCAAATATGATTCTTCTTTGTACCAGTTATCATTCTCATAACTGTCATCAATACCACAATCATCACTATTTTCCTATTGAGCTCAGCGTACTCTCATGGACATCTGGTTCGATTGAATCTGTATCACCTTCCTTAGAATCAACACTGTTTTATTGAGGACTGTTAGTTAATGAAAGCTCAGTAATTCTGATCTTAAAGAGACTGATTATTAATAGTTTTAAAATTTATTTATCTTCAAAGCAAGAATCTGACAGTGTTTCATCACAGCAGCATTTCCTTGAATAACTGGTCATTTGTATCCATTGGGTGATTTGGACTCTGAAAAGTCAAGCCAAATTTGAAGCAAGAAAGTCTGGGATGTTTCTATGGACTGTGAGATGACAGAAAGTTGATAAAGATTAAGCAAATGATAGGAACTTCTGCCTTTTTCTCTTGTTCCTCTGGTGCTGGCAAGGACAAGGGCAATATTTGGAGGAGGTTCTGTAAATGTGGGTAGAGGCTCCCCAGGAAAGCTGCTCTCTGAATCAGGCCTCATTAGAGTATTGCCTGCCTTTCTTGGTATGACAGACACTGTGTGGTATAATTTCCTACGTTTCTGTGGAGCTACTTGTCTATGCCTCCTCCAAGGTGCCAGGGCCCATAAGGGGCCACAGCCATGGGTCAAGCATTCTGGCACTGGTAACAGAAGCCAGTACCATTATGACCATCATATTTTTTCATTCCTGCCAGCAATTCGTTGAATCGAGTACTCTCTTAGCACCATTATTCCTCAATTCAAATTTGAAGAAATGTTTATTAAAAGCTCTACCATGTGGGACTATCAATGAAGGTATCTTCGAAGGGTGCTGGCTGCTTGAAATCAGGGCCTCTTCATGCAGCTTGAGGGGTTATCATAATTTTTTAAGTTTTTGCTGACTCAGCGCTCATGAGCTTCTTGGTGACAGACCTAAGCTAACTAAATCCATAGCAGACTGAAGTGTAAACACATGCCAAACTTTTCATTCGTAATGTTAGTTCTCCCTTTCCAGAGAGCAGAATGACCTCTTTCTCTAAGCTGAAATAATATCTTATGTCTGCTTGGTAACTGTGGTAGTAGGGAAGAGGAGTAAAACATAAGAAGAATAGCAGTGTTTATATAGAGCATTCACTGTGTCAAGCTCTGCTTTAAGAACTTTACCAAAGTTCATTTCTCCACAACAATCCTACAAGGTAGTGGTTTACTCTTATTATTATCCCAATTTTACAGATAAGGAAACAGTCTGGCTACAAAGTATGAGCTCTTAACCACTACAGTATGGTGTGGGTGATGTTTTATCTGCGTATTGAGAGAACCCTCAAAACATCTCTTCACCACAGCAAGGGCTCACCTCTTCAGGGACAAGGTAGATCATGTACCCCGGGACCCACACTCCTCTGGACAGTGCCAAATGGAAAACGACCTATCCCTGAACCCTATTCCTAAGGTCATTTTCCACTCTCCTAAGACTATGTTTCTTTAGACCTGTTCACGCTTTTGATTGAGTTAAAATAAGGTCACTGATCTGGAGTCCTGGAGTCATCTTGTCGTAGCCATCCTGAGTTGATTTAATGTGTTGAATCTTCATGCACTCAGTCACTCAATCGGCAAATGTTAATGATGCTTTGTTTGTGCCAGACCCTTGGCTGGGCCCTGGGGAAACAAAAATTAATCAGACACATGTCCTACTTGGCACTCTGTCCACAGTTGTGTCTGTTGATGTTAGAAGATAGGCCAGCTGCTGGATCCATCAGCAAGTCTACACCAGGTACCTACATCCATACATCATCTTCCTTCACCATCAGCCAATGGTTTGTGCCTGTTTATTGGGTGATGGGAAAGAATAGGGTAAAAGAGCCACAGACTTTGTGGCTTCGGGTCTGGCTGTGGCTGTCTTTGCTTCAGTGGTCTTACTCAGGGGCCCTGCCCCAGCCTGTTACTTTGAGGAAAGCTGTTTTCACATCTTTGTTTCTGAGGCTATAGATTATGGGGTTGAGAAAGGCAGAGATGACGTTGTAGAACAAAGCCAGTTTCTTGTCACGTTCTGGGGAGGCATTGGCCCCAGGGTTCATGTACATAAACATGGCAGGTCCACAGAACATGGTGACCACAGTAATGTGGGATGCACAAGTGGAGAAGGCCTTGAGTCGACCGTGGGCTGAGCGGATTCTCAAGATGGTGGCAAAGATGCAAACGTAAGAGGCCAGAATGAAAGAAAGAGGTACCAGGAGAAGGATGAAGCCCAGGATGAAATCTACTTGGTCATTGAGGGATGTGTCTGCATAGGCCAACTTCAGAACAGCAGGGACCTCACAGAAGAAGTGATTGATCTCATTGGGGCCACAATAGGGCAGGCGCATTGTGAAGACAGTGTATACTAGGGAACAACTGACACCCCACAGTCCACAAAAGACTACCATTGCCCCACACAGCCCTGGGCTCATGATAACCTTGTATCTGAGTGGGTAGCAGATGGCCACATATCTATCATAAGCCATGACAGAGAACAACCAGCCCTCAGTGATGCCCAACACCAGAAAGATGAACATTTGGGCCACACACCTATCATAGGAGATAGTTTTTTTGTGGCAGACCAGATGCACCAACATCTGGGGCACAGTGGTGGTGACATAGCTCATGTCCAGCATGGAAAGGACACTGAGGAAGAAGTACATGGGTGTGTGGAGGCGGGAGTCCAGGCGGATCAAGGTGACAATGAGCCCATTGCCCACAAGTGTCAAGAGGTAGAGGAAAAGGAAAATGGTAAAGAGGATTGCATTAATTTGGGAATCCCTGGAGAAGCCCAGAAGGATGAACTCAGACACAGAGCTGTTGTTCTCCCACGGCAAGTCCTGCATTCCCCTTCAGCTGCAAAACAAGAACAGGAACTATTAGTGGCCTAGCTTAGAATGCATATCCAGTTACCATGGCCATTCCATTGTTAGAAAGGCCAGTGATTATTTAGGTCCTACTTGGGATTAATGTCAGTTCAGAGACTGAGCTTTACCTGGAGTGAAGCTAAGTTTGGGAGAAGGAGGAAAATATTCATGGAATATTCAGCTTCTCAGGCCCAAATCTCTCAGAACCCCCAATGTCTCATTTCCTTCTCTTCCATCAGCCCCAGCAAGGCCATCTGCTTCTCTCTCCTTCAGAAGCTCAATGTATACAGTGCATTGCTCAGGGCTCTTTTTCCCAGTCCTGGGCTGCATAGCAGGATGATGAAGATTTGAAGCTTTTCCCTCTCTCTTCTCTGAAAATAAGTATATGGAAAATAAGTATAAGAATAAAGTTATCATGGGCCTCAAACTTTTGATCACTATAGAGAAACAGGGTAAGTTAAAAATGCGGAAAAGATATATGGCTCCATAAACATGAAAAGCTCTTAGAAAATTTCACCTAGGTCTATGTTTCTTGACTCTTGAGCCACTGGAAGCTTTCTCATATCTGATTTCATTTTAGATGAATTTTTTTGCCAACTCTGCCTCTTCCTGGTCTTACTCATGCCTAAAGGGAAGAGTCTTCCTGTTTGACTATTAAAGTTGACTATTTAAGGCAGAATACCAGCTGTCTTCTTTGATTAAACACACCTGGGGTATCTCTGAATCCCTCCAGCCTGGTAGGACTATCTCTTCCAAAAATATCCCTATCCCAGTAGAGTCCCTTTCTCTCTTTAAGACTTATGACTGGCAGGGAGCCCAGGATATACACTGTGCCTGGGTTTAGTTTATACCCTTAAAGATGAAGGCTGATTCCCTTGTTCATGGTGCCATAGGAGTAGTGTTTTCCAGTGGAGAAGCAAAGGTTTTGGAATCAGAACACTTGAGTTCAAGTCTCAGTATTTCTACTGTGTACATGGGGAGCCAGACAGATTCACAGCCAAATTCTATCAGATACACAAAGAATTACTGGTACCAATCCTGTTGAAACTGTTCAAAAAATCAAGGAGGACGGAATCCTCACTAACACATTCTACAAAGCCAGTATCACCCTGATACCAAAGCCAGGCAAGGACACAAGAAAAATAGAAAACTACAGGCCAGTATCCCTGATGAACATAGATGCAAAAGCATCAATAAAATGCTAACAAACCAAATCGAACAGCACATCAAAAAGATAATACAGCATGATCAAGTGGGTTTTATTCCAGGAATGCAAGAATGGTTCAATATACCCAAATTAATAAATGTGATTCACCACATAAACAGAATTAAGAACAAAAATCATTTGATCATATCAATAGATGCAGAAGAAGCATTTGATAAAGTCCAGCATCCCTTCAAGATAAAAACCCTCCAAAAACTAGGCATAGAAGAAACATACTTCAAAATAATAAAAGCCATATATGATAAACCCACAGCCAACATAATACTAAATGGGGAAAAGTTGAAGGCATTCCCCCTAAGAACTGGAAAAAGACAAGGATGCCCTTTTTCACCATTCCTATTCAACTAGAAGTCCTAGCTAGAGCAATCAGACAACAGAAAGACATAAAAGGCATCCAAATTGGAAAAAGTGAAGTCAAATTATCTCTGTTTGCTGATGATATGATCTTATGCCTAAAAATCCCTAAAGACTCTTCCAAAAGACTCCTAGATTTGATAAGTGACTTCAGTAAAGTTTCAGGATACAAAATCAACATACATAAATCAACAGCATTTTTATACACCAATAACAATCAAGCAGAGAACCAAATCAAGAACTCAATTCCATTTACAACAGCTCTAAAAAAAAAACATACCAAGGAATACGTTTAATCAAGGAACTGAAAGATCTCTACAAGGAAAACTACAACATGCTAATTAAAGAAAGCATAGATCACACAAACAAATGGAAAAACACCCCATGCTCATGGATTAGAAGAATCAATATTATTAAAATGACCATACTGCCCACAACAATCTACAGACTCAATGCAATTTCTATCAAATTACTGATGTCATTTTCCCCAGAATTAGAAAAAACAATCCTAAAATTCACCAAAAAAAAAAAAACAAAAAAAGAGCCCAAGTAGCCAAAGCAATCCTAAGCAAAAAGAACAAAGCAAGAGGCATCACATTACCCAACTTTAAATTATACCACAAGGCTATAGTAACGAAAATAGCATGGTACTGGCATAAAAATAGACAAACAGATCATTGGAACAGAATAGAGAGCCCAGAAATAAAGCCACATACCTACAACCAACTGATCTTTGACAAAGTCAACAAAAATATACAGTGGGGAAAGACACCCTATTCAATAAATGGTGCTGGGAAAATTGGATAGCCACATATAGAAGAATGAAACTTGACCCATATATCTCACCACATACAGAAATTAACTCAAGATGGATTAAAGACTTAAATTTAGACCTGAAACTATAAAAATACTGGAAGAAAACCTAGGAATAACTCTTCTGAACATTGGCCTAGGCAAAGAATTTATGACTAAGAAGTCAAAAACAAATACAATAAAAACAAAAATAGATAAATGGGAATTAATTAAACTAAAAAGTTCTGCACAGCAAAAGAAATAATCAACAGAGTAAATAGAAAACTTACAGAATGAGAGAAAATATTTATAAGCTGCATTCGACAAAGGAGTAATATCCAGTACCTACAAGAAACTCAAACAGCTCAACAAATAACCCCATCAAAAAGTGGGCAAAGGACATAAACAGACATTTTCAAAAGAAGACATACAGTGGCCAAGAAACATGTGAAAAAATGCTCAACATCACTAATCATTGGGGAAATTCTAATTAAAACCATAATGAAATAACTATCTTACACCAGTCAGAATGGCTATTATTAAAAAATCAAAAAAAAACAACAGATGTTGATAAGGATGTGGAAAGAAAGGAATGCTTATACACTGCTGGTGAGAATATAAATGAATATGACCTCTGTGGAAAACACTGTGGAGATTTCTCAAAGAGCTAAAAACAGATCTACCATTTGATTCAGCAATCCCATGACTGAAAAGAAAACAAATCATTATATCAAAAAGACACCTGCACTTGAATGTTTATTGCAACACTATTCAAGATAGCAAAGTCATGGAGTCAACCTAAATATCCATCAACGGATGATTGGATAAAGAAAATGTGGTACACACACACACACACACACACACACCCCATGGAATACTCTGCAGCCATGAAAAAGAATGAAATCCTGTCTTATGCAGCAACATGGATGGAATTGGAGGCCATTATCCTCATAACTCAGAAACGTGAAGTGAAATACTGCATGTTCTCACTTATAAGTGGGAACTAAATAATGGGCACACATGGAAATACAGAGTTGAATAATAGACATTGGAGACACCAAAAGGTGGGATGGTGGGAGGTGGGTGAGGGATGAAAAATTGTCTGTTGGGTACAATATACACTATTTGGGTGATGAGCACACTAAAAACCCAGACTTCACTGTTATGTACTATATCCATGTAACAAATCTGTACTTGTATCCTGTAAATTTATAAAAATAATATATATTTATTTAAAAGGAGTATTGTATACCTTTCTAAGGAGCATGAACTTGATCCTTTAGGCTGGGGCAATATGTTGATGAGTTTCGAGCAGATGAGTTTTAATTTGTCAGGCTTAGGTTTTAGAAACATACTATTTGGGTGGAAGTTAGGAGAAGGTATCAGAAGAAGACCAGTTAAGGGATATGGGGAAAAGGAAGAAGGCGGTTAGTGTTCTCTTGCATGAAGAAGAGAAGGGAGATTAGAGAGAGGTGTGGGAAATTGAATCAATAATACATGGTAACTGAGGGGTGTAGAAGGTGAGAAAGGGAGGAAACAAGGACGAGCTTGAGCTTTCAGGCTTGGGAGCCTAGGCTGCTTTAGTGCCATTCTACAAGATAGAACTGGGCCAGGTGCAGTGGCTCACACCTGTAATCCTAGCACTTTGGGAGGCTGAGGCAGGAGGATAGCTTGAGCTCAGGAGTTCAAGACCAGCTTGAGCAAGAGCAAGACCCCGTCTCTACTAAAAAAATAGAAAGAAATTAGCTGGACAACTAAAACTATATAGAAAAATTAGCCGGGCATGGTGGTGCACACCTGTAGTCCCAGCTACTCGGGAGGCTGAGGAGGAGGATCACTTGAGCCCAGGAATCTGAGGTTGCTGTGAGCTATGATGATGCCACTACACCACTCTAGCTGGGGTGACAAAGCGAGACTCTGTCTCAAAAATAAAATCAAAACCCAAACCAAACAAGATAGAACCTAGGCGGAGGTAGAGGAGGGAGAGACGGATAGGGCAGGAAGTGGTAGGGAGGTAAGGATTAATTCTGTTACAGACATATGGAGTTTGAAACATGGGGCATCCATCCACTTGAGGATTTGCCCATCAGAGAGTTAGATAGATAGCTTTGGTGTTCAGCAAGGAAATCTAAGTGGAAGATCAAAACTTAGGCAGCACCAGCATTTGGAGGGTAATTAAGGCAGAGAGTGGATGAGAACTCTCTAGGAGAGAACAGAGGTGTAACGACACAGCTCAGGAGCATGAACATTGCAGAGATTCCCAGAGGAAGAGGTGGGGCTTGAGAAGGAGCATCCAGGGAGGCAGGAGTTCGTGATGCACAAACCCAGGGAGCTGGAGTCTCCGCGAGGGGGGCTGCCCATGGTGCCGTGCACTGCAGACAGGGCCAGGGTAAAGAGGGAAAAAAACTGTCCAAAAAATGTAATAATAAATAAATAATAATAAAACTAATAAGTGGCTTGGATGTGAGAAGTTTCTGTGATGAAGGCCAAAGTCAGATTGCAGTGTGTTCCGAGGAGTGAACTGTGCAGAGGAAGAGTGACATGAGATGTTTAGATCAGGGCATAGCTGGAGAGAGTGTGTCTTTTTGTTCGTATGTTTGTTTGTTTTTCTGTGGGGTTTCTGGTGCACTCCAGCTGGAAGAGTTGAGGGCTTTGTCCTCTCATCTTCCAGTGTCACCTGGAGTCAAGGCCCAGACCATTGCAGTAGACTCTCTGTAGGTATCCCACTCCCATCCTGCTACGAAGTGACCAGAATGTGGTGCAGAACAGAGAGAATGAGGAGAGGAGAGTGTAGAGGGGGAGAGAGGTAGAAGGGCCAGGACTAGATGGATGGGGGCTCCAAGCCCATCGTGACCTCCTTTCCAGCCATGCAAAGGCCTGGCCAGGTCTGTGCCTGGGAGGAATGCCAGCATGTCGGTATCCTATTGGTTACTTCCCTCTCCTCCGAGAGTGCCATGCTCTTGCCAGTTCTAATCTCCTCCCAGCTCCCCTGAACCCTCAAACAGTCCTTTCCCCAACTCCCATAACTCCCATAACTAGTCAACCCTACTTTCGTATCTCCTACCAGTCCCTGTATCCTCCATCCGAGGGTGCACAGCCTGATGGTTGGGATGCAGAGAAGAGCCAACTGCCTCAGCTGCGCAGCAACAGCCTTCGCCTCCTTCCACTTCTCTCCCCCACCTGAGGAACACGCCCACAAGACAAATAAAGAGGGAAAAAGACAGAGAGACTGACAGGCAGCTGCACAGAGAGCAATCAACAGCTGAGCAGGACAGAGGTCAGGAGAAGAGCCCAGGTCCAAAGCTCTTGATGTGGAAAGGAGAGGGAGGCAGGCAGCACCCGTCAGACAGGGACAGACAGATGGGGAGCAGCAGGCGGGGGCGCCTGGTTGCAGGGACTGCATGCTGCAGGCCCCTGCCCTCCTCACCTGGCGCGGGCTCTGTGAGGGATGAGCCAGGAGCCTGCTGGGCCCTCCTTTAACAGTCTGCTCCTGATCCTCAGGGAGGACAAAGCAGGCAGCTTCCTAATGAGCCGTGTGTGCCTCGAGATCCTGCAGCCCCACAGCAGCCCTCTCAGGCCCCAAGCACACATTTCTCCTCCTCAGCCTGGCACTCGCGCCTCCACGCCGAGGCCCCCGACTCGCCCAACCCAATGGCCCCTGCTCCCCACAGCCTCCCTGTTCTGCCTTGCAGTTCACGGGGGACAGACATGTGAGTACCAAGTGGAGCAAGTGCAAGGGGCCAGGGCTGGCCAGGCATGTCGGGGAAGCCTTCCACAGACCATGAAGGATGAATAGGGGCTTCCCAGGGGCAGCAGTCAGGGCAGAGCTCCTCTCTGCTTCAGCCGCCAGGGACACTCCACCGTCCCCACCATGCCCTGCTGGGTCCTGGCGTTATGTCCTGACATCTTGTGGCCACAAAAGACTGGACTTCCTGCAGGGAAGGGAATATTCCCCAAACAATGGTGGGATCCTTCATGGAATCTGGCTCAAGATGAAACAGCTGATAAATATTCCACATGGGAGCAAAGCCCTACACAGCCAAAGACCTGAGATTAAATCCTGGCTCTGCCACTTACTAATGGTGGAATATTGGACAAGATACCAGCCTCCCTGTACCTCAGTTTTCTCATCAGTAAAATGGGGCAATAACAGTACAGAGTGGCTGTGGGGGTAAAATATGATCAGGTATGAAAGAGATGACTTCCCAGTGTATGTCAGATAGTTGATCTGTTTGTCTTTGAAATGTGTGTTTTCGTAATTAGAGTGACCAGGGACCACAACTTTATTAGCATGTTTGATTCAATTCAACAATCACCTACTGACATCCACTCTGTATCCTGTTTTATGCATAAATGATACGTGGTCTGTGCCCTCCAGAAGCTTGTGGTCTAGCGAGGAGAAATGGTCAAAACACACCAGTGCACTGTGATGAGGCTGTCCTGGGAGATGTCCATGGTACAGAGGTAGGAGGAGTGATTATTTCTGCCTGAGGTTAGGGAACATGAAGATTTCACAGAGGGACCCTTGCATTTAACTCTGGATAATGACTAGGAATGCACCAGGCAGAAAAAAGGAAGGAGGTGCATTTCAAACACAGAACAGAATGTACAAAGGCACAGAGAGTGCTGTGGGAACACAAAGAAGAAGATTCTCATGGGGGTACTGAGGCAGACCTTCTAAAGGAGGGGACATCAACACCGAGCCCCTAAAGGCCAAATGACTAGATTGGCCACTAGGGTTGAGACGGACAGCAAATTCAGACTAAAGCCAATGTTATGGGTTGAATTGTGTCTCCCAAAGACATGTTGAACCCCTGGTACCTCAGCATGTGACATTATTTGGAAATAAGGTCGTTGCGGATGTAATCGATTAAGATTAGGTCATAGTGGAGTAGAGTGGGCCTTTAACCCCAAAAGACCGATGTCTTTATAAAAGGGAATGTGATGTGAAGACAGGTGCACAGGGGAACACCATGTGATGACCAAGACCAAGACTGGAGAGATGCAGCTGCAGACCGAGGACCACCAACGATCGCCACCCACCACTAGGAGGCAGGAAGAGGCAAGGAGGGATTCCCTTCTGCTGTTGTAAACATATCAAAGAGCCTACACACCTTGATATGTGATGGATATTCAAAAAGCATTTGATAAACTTAACATACATTCCATATGATAAAATTTGACTTCCATTAAAAATAGACCTTTTGGTATTTTGAAGTTTAGCAATTCTTTGAGAAACCTGAGAAAGGAACAAATACTTGAATGTAGTTCTCCCTGCAGCCTGCACCTGGCCGTATTTGTTCCAAAGGCTGTCATAACAAAGTACTACAAACGGACTTAAAACAACAGGAATGATTCTCTCACAGTTCTGGAGGCTAGAAGATGGAAATCAAAGTGTCATCAGGGCCATGCTCCCTCTGAAACTGTGTGAACATACGTTTTCATTTCTCTTGGGTATATGCCTAAGAGTGCAATTGCTGGGTCATGTGATAACTCTATGTTCAACTTTTTGAGAAGCTGCCAATTGTTTTCCAAGTGGCTGCACCATTTTCCATTCCTTGCAATGAATGAGGGTTCCAGTTTCTCCACATCCTTGTCAACACTTGGTATTGTCCATCTCTTTGATGGTAGTCATTCTAGTGGTTGTGATGCGGTATCTCAGTATAGTTTTGATTTGCATTTCTTTGGTCGATAATGATTTTGAGCATCTTTTCATGTGCTTATTGACAATTTGCTTTTCTTCTTTAGAGAAATACTGTTCAAATCCTTTGCCCATTTTTAAATTGAATTATCTTTTTATTATTGAGTTATAAGAGTTGCTCATGTATTCTGGATACTAGACCCTTACCAGATATATGATTTGCAATATTCTCTCTCATTCTTTGGATCAACTCTTCACTTTTTATATAACAACTTTTGGAGCACAAAAGTATTCTAATTTCAATGTAGTCCAATTTATCTATTTTTTTTCTGTAGTTGTTTTTGGTTTAGGTGTTATATTTAAGGGCTTGTTTCTAGGCTTTCAATTCTATTCTATTGATCTCACTGTATTAGTTTTGCAACTCAGCCATAGATATATATGTTTATTTCTGGACTTGCAATTCTGTTTCATTTATCTATATGTCTACACTTGTGCCAATATCACAGTATTGATTAATATAGCTTTGTAGTAAGTTTTGAAATTGGGAAGAGTGAGTCCTCTAACTTTGTTCTTTTTCAAGATTGTGTTGCCTATTCTGGATTTCTTGAATTCTGATGTGAATTTTAGAAACAGCTTGTCAGCTTCTTCCAAAAAGGTAACCAAAATTTTGATAGAATGTGCTGAATCTATACATATTTTTGGAGAATATTTCCATCTTAACAATGTGAAGTCACCCGATTCATGGACTGGGATGCCTTTCTATTCTTTTAGGTTATCTTTTATTTCACTCTGTGGTGTTTAATAGTTTTCAACGTTCAAGGCTTGCACTACTTTTGTTGAATTTATTCCTAGGTATTTTATTCTCTTTGATGCTATTAGAAAAAATGGAACTGTTTTCTTAATTTTGAATTGTTTATTGAAGTGCATAGAAGAAATACAACTGATATTTGTACATCGATCGATCTTATATTCTGAAACCTTGCTGAACTTGTTTATCAGCTCTAATAGTTTTTTTGTGTGTGTATGGATTCCTTAGGATTTTTATACAGTACAAACAAAGATATTTTTATGCCTTCATTAAAACCTCTAGAACAATGTTGCATAACAGGGATGAGAGTGGATATTCTTGCTGATTTCAGGACTTAAGAGGAAAGCTTTCAGTCTTTCATCAATAAATATGATGTTAGCTATGAGTTTTTCATTGATACCATTCATTAGGTTGAGGAAATTCATTTTTATTCCTAAATTGTTGAAAGCTTTTATTATGAAAGTGTTTGATATAGTGAAATGGTTTTTCTGTATCCTTTTCCATAATCATAAGGCTTTTGCCTTTTATTATATCAACATGGTATTTACATTGATTAATTTTTTTTTTTTTTTTGAGACAGAGTCTCACTCTGTTGCCCTGGCTAGAGCGAGTGCCGTGGCGTTAGCCTAGCTCACAGCAACCTCAAACTCCTGGGCGCAAGCAATCCTACTGCCTCAGCCTCCCGAGTAGCTGGCACTACAGGCATGCACCACCATACCTGGCTAATTTTTTCTATATATATTTTTAGTTGTCCAGATAATTTCTTTCTATTTCTTTTAGTAGAGACGGGGTCTCGCTCTTGCTCAGGCTGGTCTCAAACTCCTGAGCTCAAACAATCCGCCCGCCTTGGCCTCCCAGAGTGCTAGGATTACAGGCATGAACCACCGTGCCTGGCCACATTGATTAATTTTTAAATATTGAATCAACTTTCTATTTTTTGCATGAATCACCATTGGTTGTGGTGTATAATAATTTTATGTGTTGCTAGATTTCATTTTCTAGCATTTTGTTGAGGATTTTTGTGTCTATGTTTGTAAGAGACGTCAGTCTGTAGTTGTCTTTCCTTTGACATGTCTTGGTGTGGTTTTGGTATGAGAGTCATTTTGGCCTTATAGAATGAATTGAG
>RJWJ010011341.1:0-44620 GCA_004363605.1 Indri indri
CCACCTGCATGATTTCCGTTGACTTTTACTTCCCTCTGTGCACGCGGGAGTGCCGATTGGTTAGTTCCAATTTAATACTGAGTACATGTGGTGTTTGTTTTTCCATTCCTGCAATACTTCACTTAGGAGGATGGTCCCCCGTTCCAACCACATTGTTGCAAAAGGTATTAATTCATTGTTTTTATGGCTGAGTAGTACTCCATGGTATACATATACCACATTTTATTAATCCACTCATGATCTGATAGGCACTTGGGTTGATTCCACATCTTTGTGACTGTGAATTGTGCTGCAATAAACATTCTAGTGCAAGTGTCTTTTTGATAAAATGACTTTTTTCCTTTGGATAAATACCCAGTAGTGGGATCGCTGGATCAAATGGTAGGTCTATTTTTAGTTCTTTGAGGAATTCCACACTATTTTCCACAGAGGCTGCACCAGTTTGCAATCCCACCAATAGTGTGTAAGTGTCCTTTTCTCCCCAAATCCAAGCTAGCATCTATTGTTTTGGGACTTTTTGATAAAAGCCATTTTCACTGGAGTTAAGTAATATCTCATTGTGGTTTTGATTTGCATTTCTCTGATGATTAGTGACACTGAGCATTTTTTCATGTGTTTATTGGCCCCTAGTCTGTCTTCTTTTGAAAAGCTTCTATTCATGTCTTTTGCCCACTTTTTAATGGGATGGTTTGATTTTTTCTTGCTGATTTGCTTGAGTTCTTTGTAGATTCTGGTTATTAGCCCTTTATCGGAAGTGTAGCACACGAATATTTTCTCCTGTTCTGTAGGTTGTCTATTTGCTCTGTTGATAACTGCTATGCAAACATATTTTTTAAAGCAAATGATAGCCCATCACTTCCCTCATCCCACTCTCCTTAAGGACGGAGCCCAAACTCCAGCATTGCCTTCATAGGCCTCTACTGCAAGGCCTCATACAACTTTCCACTCACATTCCCCACCGCCTCCTGTCCCCAGCCCATGCCTACTTAAGCAACCTACATCGGCTGGGATCATTTTCCCAAATCACCAAGTCTTTGCTTCTGCTGCTCCCTCGACCTCAAATGCCTTTCTCTTTTATCTTATTTTCCAGCTCTCAGTCCCCACTGCTGTGTGCCCCTGCCTCGATCATGTACACAGAAAGGACTGAACTCATGTGTCACCTCTTCTGTGAGACTTTCCCTCATACTCTGTAGGTATCATTTAGATTGCACTTAAAAGTGGTACCGAAATTTTACTCATCCAAGCAAATGTATCTTCAGAGCAGGCCCCATATTTTACTAATCTTCACAACTAAATACAGTGTCTGGCACTTAGCATGGCTTCAGTAAGTGTCTGTTGACTATGAGAATCACATCAGTAAAAGAGAACCTTACACTTCTAATAGCATGGAATCAGGAGCAAAGGGGTTCAGAAAACATGATGGTCCAGGATTTTCTATATTTTATTTCCCTGAATTCTGTCCCCAACCACCTCCTGAGCTTGACTCCATTTGAGTATGTTTCAGAAAAGAGAATAGTTCTTAGTAGACAGAAATCCCCCGGGCAGGGTCCAGACATGAAAAGTTCTATTGTATGCATGATTTCCCCGAGACACTCCTGCAGGGGAAGAAGGAAGTTTGAATTTCTCTGTGGGCTGGCAAATTTTCTGTACTTATTGGCAGGGCTCTGGTAAAATTTGTATCTCCCCAGACAAAAGGCCAACCAAATGCTGGATGATTTAAAATTTGGAGAATAAACAAGAGTCATGTCTCTCAATTATACTATTTCCAAAAGCTTCCAGGAGCGGGTTGTGGGCATGCTTTCAAGTGTATGAAGTTGAGGCTTAAGAAACTACTGGAATTACACCTTAGACAGCAACACTTCCTATCTTCAAAGGGATTATATCCTGCTACTTGGCATTCTTAAAGGTGTTTGTGATTCGTCTCCTTTTATAAGAATTCTGCTTCATACATATGCAACGTAGCAACATATCATGAACAGAACCGAGACCATCTCCTTCACATATTCCTCTTTTTAATTTGGCCACAACCAGCATCCCCAAGTCATTAGTTACCTAAGGTTACCTCAAAGTCATGGTAACTTCAGGTCAATAATGAGAGCTCCAATAGTCATTGGGCCTTTTCCACTGCTATCAATGTAACCCCAACGACAAGAAATAACAGCCTCAACTCACTCCTACTCCTCAACCCTGGCATTGACACATTTCAGAAGAAAAAAGCCACCACGGAACAGATACCACTATCAAAGAACATAGGGGGCAGCTGCTGAGACTTGATAAAAATGCAGCCTGATGTAAAGAAGCCAGAGAATTGTACTTTTCCTGAGAGAATACAAGAGGTATTTACATTAACCGAAGTTACTTATCGATGCACCTGCAACCTTCAATTCGAGACAGATGAGACAAAAGTAAAACTAAATTGTTTCCAGAACATGTTAAAGTATGAAAGGTGAAAATACAGCAGACACCTGTTAGGTCTTGCCAATGGTTATTTCCCACATATTTTCTTGTAAGTGACAGATTTAAGAAAAAAGAAAAAAAAAGAAAACTTCTGAAGATGAATGCAGAATGTGGACACCAAAGCAAGTGTTCATTTGTGTAGCTTTGATGTATATGCCTGGGAAGAGAGTAACCTTGCGAGACTGCAACAGAAAAAAAACTGTTTCTTACAGCCAATATAATTACAATAAACCCTGGATAAGTTAGCTTAATATAATTCCAAATAAAATGCCAAAGGGATATCTTTAAATCAAGACATAGTTCAGAGACTAACATAAGCAACGTTCAGGTACCTACCACGCAGATTTAACATACATTAATATTTTGTCATATTTGCTTAAAACCTTTTCTCTTTAAAGAAATAAGATAGTACAGATATAGTTAAACCCTCCCTATCTTACTCCCTTTCCAAATCCTCCCCATCTTACTCCCTTTCCCCTCTCCCCAGAGGTAACCGCTATCGCAGCATTGATTGTATCCATCCATGGTTTTATACTTTTACTACATACATATGAATTCATAAATAACATAATTCTAAAAAGGTGTTCCTAAAGTTCAGTTAGAAGAAAAAAAGTGAATAGAAGCCAAGAACCATTTGAAAAGGAAGAATAATAAAAGATAATGTGCACTATCAGATAAAATGCACTGTATGTATAACATCTGAAAGAGTATGGTACTGGAAAAAGAACAGAGTGATCAATAGAATGAAATAGTTCAGAAAATGAAGCTAAAACATATATTAAGGCAGTGTCAGATTTAGGTATCATTTCAAGTCAGAGACAGAAAAATTAGTAAACAATTATCTATCCCCAAAGAGTTACAAATTTAAAAAAAAGACTTCAACAAACACTTCACAAAAGAGGATATCCGAATGGCCAATAAACATCTTTTTAGATGCTCAGGTCCCTCAGCCATCAGGGACAAATTAAAACTACAATTGGATACCACTACATAGCCAACAGAAGGGCCAAAATGAAAAATACAGAAAACATCTAGTATTGGCAAGAATAAGAAGTAAATCTGTACAACCACCTGGGAAAACTATTAGGCGTATCTCCTAAGGCTGAATACAGGTACACCCTAGGATACAGTAATTCCACTCCTGGATACATGTGTAATAGAAATGTATACTTGGGTCCACCAAAAGACAATTTTCCTAACGGCCAAATACTTGGAACCATCCAAAATGCCCATCAGCAGTAGAATGGGTAAACAGAGAAAGTGTTTCTCTCTTGATCTGGGTGCTGTTTACATGGTGTGTTCACTCTGGGAAAGTTCATCAAGCTGCTCATTTATATTATGCGCACTTTGCTATCTGTGTGTTTTACTTCAATTGCAAAGTTTAAAAAAAGAGATGAGGTTTTCACCTAGCTTCTTTAAAAGTATTTCACTAATGCTGCTAAGTGTTTCTGAAAATGAGCACTCACATAAACAGCTGATGGAAATATAAGTTGCTACATTTCTTGGAGCTAACTTGATAAAATGTATTCTAAACACAGATTTGTTTAGAAGGCCTTTCACCACATCACTATTTACAATTGGGAAAAAGAAACACACAAATGTCCAATGACAGGGGATTGGTTGAGTAAATTACAGAGCCTTTAGAGCCAAGGTGGAGAAGACGGTTCACGACATGGAAAATGCTCCAGTGAATTCTCATCTGAACAAAGCCAACTAACGAACACAGACAGAGAGAAAGAGACTGAAAATATACCAAAATGTTAACAGTTATTATCCAAATGGTGAAATTCCGGGCCATGTTCATGTTCTTCTTTAGTGGATTTCTGAATTTCCCAATGAGCAGGTATTCCTTTTATAAAAATAAACAAAAACAAGTTTAAGACAGAGGAAAGCAAGGAATAATATGGGTAGCTCTACGGTCTCAGGGTGTAGTGAGCAGGCTGCCTGGACATTGGTTAAGTTAGAGGTGCCCTGCATTCCTTAGAGTCCTTAAGGTTCCAGGTTTACTGCAAATCTTTCTAAAATGCATTATTTTAATAATTGGTATATAGCAAACCATCTCCTCTTAATTAGACGACGCAGCATTTTCTCCAGGTATCCATGCGAAGGCCCTGCACCCTGGCCTCTGTTGCATCTGAATGCTGCTGCCTCGTTTTCCAGTAACAACGCTCCCCAGCTTCTGCCTATAAATTCCATTCTCAAGGAATAAATGACAAATATGGGTTACATGAGAAGTTCAGTGTTTAGGGGTCTGGTAATCAAAGTTTATTGTACCCTTGGTTTTGTTTCTTTTTTCCACTCCAAAAAGTTTAAAGCAACTAAATTAGCATCAAAGAAATTTGCAAAAGCTCTAAGTGAAGCCATGATGAAATATAACTACATAAAACCAGATGCCAAATAGAAAACTATGCAAGGACTCTGTGAAGATGTTTCAAGAGGTTTAAAAGAGGGCCGTGGTCTGAGAGGAGTTAGTCACACAAAAGTCAAAATGCTCTTCCTAGCAGCCACGCACATACACCCCAAGGATGAGCACGGGAATCCTGGTTGGTAATGGGTGATACCAAGTCTAAATCAACAAACGCACATTTCAGATTTCAGAGGATCAACTGCCGTTGTGCCAACTGCCTGTAATCATCAGCAAATCAGCCAAAAGTGGGCAAAAATCTCCCTGGATCTGCACCTGAAACCGCTATCTACAGACTACCCTGCAGAGTACCCGAAACTGTCTTGAACTCGACAATGTGATGGCACATTTTAGCCCAAATAAAATCTTCAGCAGCGTTTAACCCTTGATGGGCCCATACATGTGATTTACACGATTTAATTTAAAAAGAAATCTGAATTTCCCTTTCTAAACTTAGATTATATTAACTCATTCCTTTCCAGCTCCTCTTATTTACATGACATCTTTCCTTTCATTTTACGTTCTTCTAAATTCCTGTGGAACTTAGAGTGTATGTCATAGAAACTGAATTTCAAGGAGGAAAGCTCTTTAAATCATAGGACCCGAGTTCCTCATTTTCAGAGATCCGCTGAAGTGCAAGCAGCATCTTTTGGATTCTTGATGTGCAGCCCCTACAAAGTTAGCTAGGTTACAACTATGCCATCACATCACACTAATATGAAAAAGAGTTTTATGTTTCCTAATCACTGGGAGGCTCTCTTGTAGATAATCATTTCTTCAAAGAACAATTCTAATCATTCGACCAATAATTTCCCAGGGAAAGTTAGAGCTTCAAAACCTATCTGTAGATGAGAGCCTCTGGCAAATACCACGTCATAAATCTCTTGAGGAACCTGCACAAAGAGAGTATAGGCCCATGCCCGTAAAAATGTTGCATAAAATAATTCCAAAGGGTTCACCCATTCTCTGAAGCCTATCCAGGAACCCCTGCTGTAGAATATGGTTCATTTCTCTTAGATCCCATGTTGGACTTGAGGCAGTTGCCACTGTGGTCAGTGGTGTCTGTTTATGGAGGCAGGAGGTAGGCTTTCCCAGGGCTTGAAATTTGACATTACCTTCATGAGACATAGTTTCTATGAAAATGTAAGTCTTGGGCCAGGTGCGGTGGCTCACGCCTGTAATCCTAGCACTCAGGGAGGCTGAAGTGGGAGGATAACTTGAGCTCATGAGTTCAAGACCAGCCTGAGCAAGAGCAAGACGCCATCTCTACTTAAAATAGAAAAATCAGCCAGGCATCATAGTGCATGCCTGCAGTCCCAGCTACTCGGGAGGCTGAGGCAGGAGGATCACTTGAGCCCAGGAGTTTGAGGTTGCTGTGAGCTATGATGATACCACTGCACTCTAGCCTGGTGACAGAGTGAGACTCTGTTTCAAAAAAATAAAACAAAATTAAATAAACTAATAAAAATTTAACTCTTTTCCTTTTTTTTAAAACACGTACAATCTCTCACTTCTATTCTAAAATGAAAGCATCCCCACAAGTTAAAATAAAGTACAAAATTACACTAGCATTTATATGTAAGATTTGTACTTGCATTATTATTTATATCCAAGTATTATGAAGTTTCCATATTTAATAAACATTGACTTTCTCCCTGTCACCAACACACCGCCAGCAGTTTGAATGCCACAGATCTAGTCTAGAATAGTGACCAAGCAATATTTTATAGTCTGGCCCCAGCTAATATAACCACTTCTTTATTAAGAAAGGGTTTTTCTTCTCTACACCTCCCTCCAACCCAGAACATTTTGAAAAAGTAGTAAACAAATTTTTTTTTAATTTTACAGGTTTTTTCCCCCCAAAAAAAGGAAAGTGATAAGAGATTTGCAAACGACCTTCTGATCCCTCTCATTCCTTACAATCTGTTGTTGAAGAGAATCAAAATATAGATACTTTGCAGGTATCCATATGAAGACCTAGTAACAGGTACATATAAGACCATGTTACCCCCTTCAGTTTAAAAACCCCAAATCATACAGGAGTACTACCCCCTGCTAAACCAACATCAGTCACCAGCAAGAACAAGCAACAACAGAAATTTTTCTACTGTAACACTATACACTGTCACCAGCCTCTTTAATCTTTGGATTTCACCAATATTCAGTCAATATATATGCTGATATACGTGTATGTGAATACACATATGGATAGATAGATATAGATATTTACAAGCATTTTTTCCAAGTCACCCAGTTTTTTGGATCAAACTCATGGATGAAAATATTCTGATTTTGTGTGAGACCGATCAAAGAAAGTGCTTTGATTTTATGTAAAAAAGTTTCCCATTAAGATGGTAGCTATTTTTTCAAGCAGGATTCTTTTTAATTGCGGCAAAGAGCTGAAAGGCTTTGTCAAGGGGCACATGTTTTCTATAAATCAAAACATAAATAAATGTGAGATTATTTTACTGGGCATACATATGGTTTTTGCTAAGTAAACTCTATTTATAAAACATTGTTAGCCTACACAGGAACTGCTGTCAACATTTATAGGAAAGGAACTTTTCTACTGCTCTGAAACTTGCCAGGATTTGAAAACAAGCCTAGAAACATTAGTTTTTCAGGACAGATTTGATTTTAAATTAATGTGAAATGGACCACTGTGTGTTTTCTAGTTTTTAAAGGCTTGGAAGAAATCTTCAATTAAATATTAGATTCATATTTTACCAGAAAATATTTACAGTGCTGGAAGTTCCATTATTTTAACCATGCCATTATTCTATTCTTTCTACAAGTTCTCTGTTGGCTACAGGAAAGGGTCTCAGATTATTTTTCTTATCATTGCCAATAGAACAAAAAATATTCCATGAAAAGGGAGTCCTTTGACATCCATTAAAGATTAGTATTCATAATTGCCACACCATCTTCTCCCAAAAGCTCATTTGTATGATCTCTTTCTTCTCTTTATATACTCACCCTAGACTATAAACAGATTTATCAGTACTACTCAAAGAGCAGTCCTCAAAATAAAGTTTTCTGGGAAAGGAGTTAGCTACAACCAAGCTCCAAGCAAGAGTCCTTGACAACCAACAGCAAACCATAGACGGTAACGGTAACCTTAATAATAATTTACATTCTACATTTTCCATTCAACTTTTCTTTCTGGAGCTGCAGTGCCTTCCAAAACAGAATTTTTTCCGATGCTTTTGCAATTAATATCTACTCAAGGTAAGCCAATGGTTACAGTATAGTCTTCAGCAGCTCCAGAAAGAGATCCCTAGCTCTCTTGTTTTTTTATTTCCTTTCAAGTTGCATCTTCCCCAGTTGTAAGATTTGCCATCTCTTGGCAAGAAAGACGTTTGTTTTTATTTTTAATAATAAATATGCACGCAGAAATGAGTCACTGTCTCGAATGGCAAAGGGAAAATGTTAGATAGTTCCAAAAAATAGCTCCAAGGATTTTAAAATCTGCATATGAAACACCTAAATTTCCAAGTTAAGAAAACATTTAAATATATTTAAGGATTACCTAACATGTAATTATCTGCTTATGATTAAACTGCTCTGGAAACAATATAAAATGTCTTTACTCCCAAATATTTGTCCCAATTTATATGTAAAATTCCAATACTTAACCCAATGTATATAGAGAATTCCATTTCTTTGCAGTGTATTTTAAAAGGGGAAGGCGGTGTATAAAATGTAACCATGGTTCCAATAAGCCTCACAATAGTCATAGATAGATCAAGAAGAAAAACAAAGTATTTCCTGTATCATTCATTTTTGTAATTTTGCTGATTAAGAGCTGGCTCCCCTAATGGTAGACACTAATGATTTTGAAATTATAAGGAAAGGCTGAATTCTCCAGAACTTCTGCTCCTAATCAATCACCAGAGATCAGTGACATCATTAGTGCCTTTGATCACCGCTCCTCTTTCAAGCTCAGAGGGGACTGGATTGATCCTTGCTAGCTCACAGAATGGAGAAACACCTAGGAATACAATTCGCCGTGAAACATGAGAAGTCATCAGCATCTCTTCCCCTCCTTCAAGAGGAACAGAGAGCACATTCCAGAGCGGCCCAACACCAAACAATAGAGCCACCTCATTAAATCCAAACCTAATTCCCTTCCCATCTTACTAGGATTCCCAAAGCGTTTTAAGAGAGGAAGGGATGATAAGCTACTTTTCTTTCAAAGAGCCTAGGTTATGAACCCTTCCGTTTGGTCTTCCTTACCCAATATACCTACCGGGGACAACCCCAAATCCCTTCGCCATGGGGGGAGGGAAAGAATCTGTGGATTTTTATTACATTTTCCCCATTACTAAGCACTTAAACAATGGAGAACTTCTCCTTCTATTTCTGAATTTGACTTAACGAAACAAGGAATATTTTAAAAATAAATTTCACTTCTCTTTTTTTAAAAATTTCACTTAATAAACTGCTAGTTACTCCACATTAGGCAAAAAGAAAGTCCTTGGTTGTAATGTTGGCTTGTACAATTTCAAGATACTTGGGTTGCCATCACTTGGGGAATGAAAACTTTTAATTGCCCTTTACGACTTTTGTTCCATTGTTGTTTTTTTCCCCTCCTTATAAGACCAGTCTAATTGCGCTTCGTGAACAGTGGTGGAATGTAGTTTATTATCTCCCTCATCAGGTGATCAATGATTTCATTAATAAGACAGATAACAAAACTGTCATATCATCGACACTGTTATGAAAGATGATCCTAGCTTCCCGCTCCATTTTCCAAGGTCTGGGGTTCTCTGTGGCAGCTCTGAGTCCATTCAATATTTTCCACAGACAGAGAAAAGTGAAAATCCATTTTGAAACCAATTTCAATTAGGATCCAGAAGCTGTTATCACAGGTGTCGCAGAATGGGCCCGTAAGTGGAAATGTCGCCTATCCATTCTGAAATGAAACCTTATCAGGGGCTACAAAGATGGCTGGGGACAGCCTATCTGTAAATTACTTTTCGTCCTGTGTTAACTCAACCTTAGTTCTGTCATATGGAATTCTTTCCATCCACTAGTAATAATCTAATGACTAACTAGACACAGCACCCAAAAGGCTTTCAGGCGGGCAGGGCTGTCCCCTTAAACATGGGTACAAATGCAAACACACTCAGGGCTGCAGGCAAGCAAAGGGACAGGCATGCTTTAAATGATAGAACTAAAAGTTTATTATGGGAAATAAAAGAAGCCCGTCTCCACCCATTGCATTCCTGGTGATTTTTCAATTGCAAACTCCAAGGCCCCGTTATTTCATTAATGCAGCACCCAAGTCGTGAGGCTTTTCTCTCTCACATCTTTCAGTCTCCTTTTAGCAAATTATCCCATGACGGCGGATTTATTCAGTCAAAGACCTCGGACTTTGAGAGGCAACAAAAGAATCAAGAGACTTTCTGGTCCACCTGCCTGGCGAATGATGAGGCAGGAAAAGTCTCCCCCAGAGAAACCAATCAAACCATTGTGTGGCACAGTCAGACCTTTTCAACTGTCAAGCCAGAGAGCAGGGAAAGAGATGAAAGAACGTGGGATGAAGCTACCATTTACGGAACCATGTGGGAATGGTCTCCTAAGATTTAATAATTGGGATGGAACTCAACTTCTACAACTAAAGAGGAAAAAAAAAGAAAGGAAGAAAGAGACCAAGAAGAGGAAAGACTCAAAGAAGCGGGGTGGGGCGGGGGGAGCAAGAAAGAAATAAAATAGCAGCCTAAGTTGTACTAGGAATAACTTTTATATAAAAATTCCCCCAACTGAGGTGAAGTCCTATCTATATAAGCAAAGGAGAAAGGGGAAGGATGCTTCCAAAAAGAGGGAAAAAAAAAAAAAAACCACAGGGAGAAAAAAAGAGAGGAAGAAAAAAATTTTGTAAGGCCTTTGACATTTTTTCTCTGGTTGTAGCTGCATTAAATGTTCAGATTCTAATTTTCGCATGCAATTAATTCAGAGTAACAAAAATAAACAACAAAAAGCCCTTATTAATATGGCTGCCTTATAGTTTTAATCACAAAAGGGAATTTTAAATTGGTCTAAAATGTACATGTGACTGGACACTCGAAAAAGATTGAAACTGGCAGAGGCACTAGGTTGTATGTTTCTGAGCAGTTTTCAAAAACATTTCAGTTCTACTGTGAATTCAATATTTAAATATTGATATTTAAATAGATAAAAAGATACAGAGATATTTAAATAGAAAAAAAAACTTAACAGCTAAGTATCGCTAACAGGACCTAAAAACTCACGGATTTGTTTAAAAACATGAAATAAACACAATGTCAGGCAGCTACTGCAGTTCCTACGCTTTCTGTTATCACTGGTGACTCTATTATTACTGGTAACGGTATGCATTACTGAGCTGCATTTAAAACACAATTATTTGTCAAAATTTGGGGAGGGATGCTGGAACTATTCTGTGTCTCGATGCTGGTGGTGGCTATATGACCTTACGAATTTGTCAAAACTCACAGCACTGCACGTCACAAAGAGTGAATTTTACTGTATGTAAATTTAATAAATAAATATAAACTAAAGCAGATGTATTTGGAAATGTTTCCATGTAAACAAGATAACAGGAAGTTTATTGCTTTTACCATCACCCTGTCTCCCACAAGCTGCCTGGAAAAGCAAGCCCTCCCCCAGCCGTGGGGGTCAGAGAGGTAAATGGCGGGAGGCCACCAGCCACCTCCCCAGAGGGAGCTTTTCCTCCCACAATCACCATTTTGCCCATGAGCGTCCACTATTTAGTGGTTGTTTCTGATTCTGACCAGCTTGTTTCTGAAAATTTGAAATACCCACACCACTTGGTCGCAAGTAATCAACAGCAACCCAGAAACATTCCACAAGCAAAACACAACATGCTGTGGCTTCTTTTTACTCCCAAGTTTGGAAAACTGTGGCAAAATAGGAGTGGTATTTATCTCTGATTTATCTGAACACACAGGAACTGTTCTTTCAGCGGAAAAATCCAATAGCTATACACAAGAGAAAAAAAAACAGTCTTGCGCTTAAGGAAGCACCTTAGTACAAAATTAGTGATTTCATCCAGTAACTTCAAAGAGCACTTTTGAATGAGAAGTAGACCCTAAAAGCATTTGATTTGTTAAATCCCAACTTGTGCCAGTCTCAGGACCAATGGTTTGGGTACTATTCCCCGATCCCAGCTCCTAACTAGCCTGTTAAACTACAACCTGTTGACCAACCACATGTAAGGATTTTCTGTTAGTCAATACCTTCTAAATCTATCAGATTAAAGCTGAACCATTTGTAGATTACTAACAAACGATATTAAAAAGAGCGTGATGAAATGTATTGATGAATTAAATCCTGGCAAATTATATCCAAAAGCATCTACTACTATTACTAACAATAGCTAACATGTTTGGGTACTCATTGTGCCAGAGTCAGAGAGGTTAAGTATTTAGCCCAAGATCACACAGCAATTACATGGCAGGACTAGGGTTCAAACTCTAGCTTCTCACTGCACAACACTACACAATGGCTCTGTTACCCATGCCCTGCTCACTGTCCCACAGCAGTGGCAAGCATGTGCTGTACTTTGCTGGCTTACTCCATATCTGCGGAGGCCCTCTCAGCACAAAACACTGCACTGGGGTAGGGGGAGATAAAAAAAAAAAAATGGGTGGTACTCTCAAAAAGTTCAACTAAAATATAAAAAACAAATGTTATGGAGGAGGAGAAGGGATAATAAGGAAGAGCATGTGGGATTTTCAGGGCAGTGAAAATATTCCATAGTTTCTGTAGTGGTAGATACATGACATTTATGAATTTGTCAAAACCACAGAACTGTACAACACAGAGAATGAACCCCAGTGTCAGCTATGGACTTCAGTTAATAACGGTGTGTCAATATCAATTCAACAACTGTAACAAATGTACCACCCTAATGCAAGATGTTAATAACAGGAGAAACTGGGGGGAGGGTGGCGAGGAGAGGGGGTGGATGGGAACTCCCTGTACTTTCTGCTCAATTTTCCTATAAACCTAAACTGTTCAAAAATCCAAAGTCTGTTCATTAAAATAATAATAATAATAAAAAGACAAAATACAAAACAATTCTCAAATGGTACTAAATAATTCTCGAAAGGACACAAGATCATACAGGGAGAGAAAGAGACTGAGAACATACTCACATTTGAGAAGAATTTAAACAGACATTATGTTAGCAAAATACTTGTTCTTTGGAGGAACATAAACAAAGGCAAAGAGCCCTTCCACTTAGCTAAAGCCCTGGTTACAGAATGGGATGGTAGAGCTTATCAGATTGCAATGTCAGACTGGGGTTAGATTTTAGAAGATATCTACATATTAAGTTGAAGACTGTGAGCTTTATTCTACAGGTAGCCAGGAGTCACTGAAGATTCTAGAGCAGGGGTGTGGCATAAGCAGAACTGTACTAAGATTAATTTGGCAGGAGCAAGTCTCACATATGAGAAGAGTGGAGACCAAAGGCAAGGTGATTGGACAGAAGGACATTTTAATTGTCCAGGCATGAGGTAGTGAGGGTTTAAACAGCATAGTGCATTAGGGTGGACTGAAGGGACAACATATGGGTGAATAATTACAGATGAAAATCTAGCAGGACCTCAAAGCCAGTAGGACACAGGAAGCATGAGGGGGGAAGGGTCAAAGGTGATGGTGCAGTTTCAAGCCCGGGTGACCACAGGAAAGGTGATATACTTAGCCAAAACAAAGAATACGGTGGTAACCAGAGTTGGAGCCCAGGAGATTCAGGGCTCTTATGAGAATCAGATTATTCATCATCAGTTAGTCAGTTTACAAACAGGAAAGCACTTTTAAAAAAATAAAATCTAATTCTAATACAGCACAAACTACCCTACAAATGGGTATCATAACCTGAAAGGAAATAGCCCACCCCCAAAAAAGAATCAAGAAAAGGGATATGCACATGCTGTTTCTAATGCAGTAACCTATGATCTGTACAACATCAGTTTTCAAGGTTAAAGAGATCGAAATAAATTTTCTTAAAATTATCTTCCCTATTTTCTGATTTAAGAAGGCAGAAACTTTGCTTTTTTTAATGTATCCTTCCTTAAGATGGCAAACTTGGTCAGTTTTGGGATTTGTGGAGCATCGAGCTATTTTTCAGACATATTTTCAGGTCCAGCAAATTCACCATTACTTTAGCAAACATATTTCTCTTAATTTGAAAACCTATGTGTATTTTCAAGAAAACACAATGCTTTTGTTTGGGATTTATAACATTTAACTCATCAACATGTTTTACCCTAATAGCAATGGGTAGTTAATGTTTGCAGAGCTCTTACTACATGTTTATGGCACAGCACAGGCATTGTCTCACTTACTCCTCCCAGGGAACCCGTGAAGTAAGTCTAATCATCGTCTTGCTAAACAGATGAGGAAACTGAGACATTGAGAAGTTCATCTGCCACACTCACAGAGCTAGCCCTTTGAGTTGCCAGAACTCACCCCAAGCTTTCAGATCCCAAAACCTGCATGTGCTCTGAACCGACATCCATTTTATCTGAAAGTCCTGTCCACCCATCTGTCACATGCCAAGAAAAGGGACATGGCAAAGAAAAAGGGTTGGACCTCTAAAGAGACAGGAAACTGAAACTCACAACCGGCCATCTCTACGGTGTGAACTGCCTGCCCATATCCAGCCAGAATCGGGCACATCTTACAACAAAGAAGGTCTAGGAGACCAGAACTCATGGTGAAGAGCAGCCATGAATTTCAAACTTCCAGTGAAAGGCAAAAAAGCCATCTTGCTCCCAACCAGGAGACCAACAGACATCATACAATGGACAGTTTAAAAGCAACTCACAAATCTAGGAAGTAACCAAAAGTTAAAGCAAAAAACAAAAAAACCAACAAAAAAAAAAGGACGTCCCCTTAGGTGTTTGTAGACCACAACACTTTCCTCTTACAAACCTTGAAAAAAAAATTTTTTTAAGCAGAGAATCAAGTTCTTTTTGAAAGAATCAACATGAACAGGTAACTTCCTCTCTATTATTAATCTATCAACTTTGGTATCACATTGCACCACCATTAGGATAATAATTTCTGCTTTCTATCGCCTAGGGTATGTTCCCAATCACTATCAGATCCGATAAAAGATCCCCAAGACCATGGCCTACATACGTTTAGTATTAGTTTCTTTCTTTTCTAAAGCGGAGTAGAAGATTAACAACAACTATCAGATTACTCCTTTTAAAAAAATCGTGGGCTAAAAATGAGGCAAACATTTCAGATTAAAAAGTCAGTATTTGCAAGTCATCGAAGAAAATTTTATAGGAAAATGAGAATGTGTAAAACATTGGAGGATGTAGATTTAAAGACTCTTATTATTTAGAAAACATGACACATAGCTTAGGAAGTAATGAAGCCATACCAGAAACAAACTGATTATTAAGGCATTTTACTTACAGCCTGGGAACATTAACAGACATAGACATTTTTAAGTCAACGATGACACCTAATACCTGAATACATATTTTATATGTGAAAGCCACCATGTCGGATGCCAAAAATGACCACTTATATCAAAATTGCACTTAAATAATACAGAATACTAAATGTCATCTCCTTTGTCATTTACATATCAAAAACTAAAGTTTAATATCAAACTACAGGCACGTGAAACTATGGGTACATTGTAGTTCCTGCATAAAGACTACTGAAGGCTTTAAATGTTGATCTAGGTTCTTATAGGTTAAAATACCAAATGTGGCTTGTCATTTTTTCCATACAAAATCTAAAACATAGTTTTTCACTTGTGTTGTTTTAAATTTCAGTGTTAAGTGGCAAATGCTTATTTAAAATGCTATTCAAGGTTTCTGAACCATACCTTTGGGTTGTGTGTATGTGTGTGTTTAAACAAAACTCTATATGAATGTTATTCTAAGAGAAGCTACTCCGCTGAGGAAAGCACAAAAACAGATGTGTAACGACATGCAGTGGAATGTGCGTGGTTTGGCTGGGAAGACACAATCAAGAATAAATTGCACCACAGAATGGCTGGAAAAGTTAATTAAGTCAACTTAACCAATAACTTAGCCAGTAAAAAAACTTTTTTGTTTGTTCCTTTGATTTTAATCATGAAATGGTGGATGGGAGAGAAAATGCACATATACATTCACTAGGTTCCTGAGACTGAACTCATTTTTCACTGTTCAGTTAGGAATGGATAAATTTCAGAGCTTTGTAAAGAAAGCATAAGAAACTCCCAGCCCCCGCCACCGAAATAGTAACAATCAGTACTACCTGTTATAGCATCCAAATGATTCTATTTTACTTTTTGTGAATAACCTCAGTGTAGGTATCCAAGCATTTCCAAGATATTCATAGATAAGTAGAGACAGGAAGAGAGACAAATGGACAGAGCCACAGGCAGACAGACGCAAGGACAGAGGGCCGTGGAGATGGCAGCCACCAGCCAGCACACACACAGTGCCCCCCAACCCTGGGAAGCCTGCACCCCACAAGGTCTAAACCCAAACAGGGCTCAGGACCAAAGCCCACACCCTAGTCTGTGTGCCCAGGGCTGAGTGCAGCGGGAAGAAGGACCAGGTAGCAGCCTGCAGAACAAAGAGGCTCTGCAGCTCCAGCAATCCACACCTCTCGGCCTACTCCTGGGCTGCGAAGAGACTCGAAACTAGTTAGAGAAAAACCATAGAGTATTCTGTAAAAAAGATGATTGTAATGAGTATCCACATATACAAAGGAAAAGGTTTATTTTCCTTTCTCTTGCTTTTTCCTGTCTTAAATTTGTTTGCTTGTTTTCCTGGAATCCACCTGCCAGGCTGCAATCCATGTTTAAAAACAGCATTTCCATTTTTCTTGTATTTGATTGGATCTTTACGTTGTCCCAAAATAAAAAGCAGTAAATCCCTGAGAAGAAACAGAAACACTAAAAAAAAAAAAATGATCAGAGCTTGCAGGATCTCTAAGACAGCTGTCATTCAGGCATGTGCCCCGCAAACTTGACTAAGGAATGCCTGCCCCCAAACGGGACGGGATCTACACACGTTTAGGAGGAAGGTAGGCTTCAAGGGCACAGGCGGATCAGGGCAGGAAGCCAGTGTGGAATGGGGTTGAGGAAACAGATGTGTGATTAATTCAAACTATAAGACTAACTTTCGTAAATCACCACTGCTCCTTCTCTGACTAATATTCTTCCGTGGCTTCCTGGCTGCCATGGGGCTGGCCAGGTTCATTCTGCTCCGTCACCCTCGAGAGGTTCATGAAGGAAACCTAAAGTCAAACAGTGGCTCAAGACAAGCGCAGCAGCAGAAAACCTCCTGAGCACGTGTCCAGGAGTGGGAGTGGCAGAAGCAGCAGGATCTTCATAAGAAGGAAGCACTGTGGTCCCCTCTGCTGAGGTTCATGAACAGGACAGCACTTCTGCAGGCTCCACGCCGTGCAGCAGCATCTTCTACCAGCCTGCGCGTGTTCTCACCTGTTTTCACACTCACACACACTATAAAGATAACCAAAAGTTGATGTTTCCTGAAGTGTCAAATGCAGAAAGTGCTTATTTCTACAAAATTACTATTAAAATGATTAAATAACCAACACTGCATGTACTGATTTTATTTCTGAAATTATAAGTTTGCTGAATTTTTACAAATTCCAGAAAAAAAAACAAGGGTAACACATTTTTAAGGAGAAATATGCCTTCTATAACCACAGTGGGAGAATAATGCAAATATTCTGGTTCGATTAAAACAAGCTCCAGTCCTGACTTTAAATACCACCAATAAAGGGAGAAATATAGACATATTTTCACATATATGTAAATTCATTATTTTAACTCAGACATAAATATACCTCCCTAAGGATCAATTCAAAACTGGACTCATTAACCAGTGGGTTTAACAGCCAGCTCTTTTGGTCCCCTGCACAGCCAGCAATGCACTCAGAAAACTGCACGAGCAAGAGCAGGCTCTCTCAGCAGACACAGCTAGATCTGGACAGCAGTGGCCAGCCTCTTCAGGAACATCTGCCCTTAGAGGCTAAGATTCTGCAATGCAGTTACCTTCCAAAGCAGATTCTGACTCTCAGATGTAAAAAATTATAAATCAATCTAGCAAAATCATTCTTGAAATAAAGAAAATATAAGCCCACAGGAAGGAAAGTAGGCTGGCTCATGCAAATCAGTGTGCCCAGATCGGCCGTGGTCAGGAACTAGGAGGATGGACCAGCTCATTCTTCCCAAGGGCACATGGAAAAGTGGAGTGAAATTCAGGGAGGCCAGGAATGGCTATGAAATCTGCAAAAAGCAAAGGCATTATGGCCCACAACAGAGCAAAAGTGGGGACAGAGAGTGAAGGTTACCATTAACCTCAGTCTGTTTTTACCGGGGCGGGGGGTGCTCTGGAATTTATTTTCAATGCTCCATGCTTGAACTGAAATGCTTCTCAACACTTTACCCAGAATTTTAAAATACAGCATATAGATATGGAGGTTTTATGTTATCTCTGAATACAATTAAGTAAATTCAATTTCTATAAGCCAACAACAAAACCTGCATCTCATGTACTAATGTTACCTTGAGGTTCAACCATTAACACATTTTAAAATCCTTTAGAGTAGACTGTTTAAAATTGGGGAGTGAGAGGAGATCCTGTCACTAATTTTTTTGTAAGTTAAAAAATTATTTAATTTTTGCTAAGTCACTTATCAACTTTGGTCTTCCATTCTGATCACATATGTCACTAATTTTGACAAGACAACTTTGTGTCTTCTGTAATAACTAATTATCCCAGCTAGTATAGACTTTCCATATGAAACACAAAGCATTTTGAACTCTCGCCAGGCTAATCAAGACGATTTCCAAAATGCCAAAACAGGAACTTCCTATAATAAATAACCTATCGCATTTACATCTCAAATTAGAAAATCTGGAAGTCAACGTGTAGATGGCGTGCCAAACAGAGATTACTGAAGCCTGCCCATTCCACACCTTCCCCCACCCTCCTTCCCATTTGTTTCTTTAGTGTCTCCTAGAACAAACACTGGTCCAGGTGCAAATGCTCAACTCACAAGGAATGCAGAGAACATAAAAATGACTGTAGGCTTGGCTGCTGGTAATCCCTGTGGCTACTCACCATTAGAAGTGGTGCTGGAGGCAACGGCTTTCTCACTGACATCTGTTCGAGTGGAGCATTTCACTATGGAATTCTCGACTTTTTTCTTCTCAGTCGTCGTGGAGCTGTGGGACTGGGCCTCCATGACGTCTTCTCATTACTTCAGCTCCTCTCCACCAGGAATGCCTAAAGAAAACAACAGCGCCATCAACTTCAAAGAACGATGGACAAGGAAAATCTCACTCTTGAAAGTCCATTTCCCCTGTCACCTGAGAAAAGCCTCGAGCTTTAGCAAATTCAAAATCTGGAGGACACTTCTGCACAAGTTTTCTGGCAAAAACGTCTCAAACTTTAACAAGCCAGTTGAATTCTATCTGCACATGTGAAAGGAGATTAGAAGGAAATGTCCATAATAATGTGGGACTTTTCCCAAATTCCTACCAGACTTTTGTTGTCAAAATGGTCCAAATATCTCAATTTTCAACTGTGTCTATAGTGTGAAACTCAAGTGTCACATTACTCTTTTAAGCTATATCTACAAATGTTATCTTTAGGTGGTCAACTGTACAGGAAGGGGCATTTGGACAACTTCCAAAGCAGGAGAAGTTTTTTAATTATTAATTAGATGTTTCAAAGAGCGTCTGCCAATTTCCAATATCCAAGGCCTACTCAAAGTTCTGAATCGTAGGGTAATTCAGGCCAAGCAGCCAGTGAGTTCTGTCTCTCTCATTATGATATCTGAATTGCAATATGCCTCTTAATCCTAATTCATTCAGGTAAACCATACTCTTTAAGCTTTCTTTAGACATAAGAATTTTTCAATTCACTTGATCGGCATTTTTAGGACAAAAGTAATAGAACATGCTCTCAATCCAACAAGGAAAAGTCAAAAGATCTCCGATAGCAAAGATTGGGCTCACTTACAAAACATTAAATCTGGTGGGGCATGGTGGCTTACACCTGTAATCCTAGCACTCAGGGAGACCGAGGCAGAAGGATGGCTTGAGGTCAGGAGTTCGAGACCAACCTGAGCCAACAGTGAGACCCCGTCTCTACTGAAAATAGAAAAATTAGCTGAGCGTGGTGGCACATGCCTGTAGTCCCAGCTACTCGGGAGGCTGAGGCAGGACAATCACTTGAGCCCAGGAGTTTGAGGCTGCAGTGAGCTGTATGATGCCACGGCACTCTAGCCCAGGGGACAGAGCAAGACCTTGTCTCAAAAAAAAAAAAAAAAAAAAAAAAGAAAGAAATATTAAAATTCAGCTCAAAGCAAGTTCAATACCTCTGTCTTTCACTGGCTTCATTCATGTGATAATCGCCCTAACTCATCATTCATCAATTCTCACTCTATTTGGTTCATGTTCTTATTTGCAGTCATGTTCTACACCTACAAAGAATACAAGAAAAGATGAAAAGTACCCTCTCTAGCATGTTTTCTTCAAGCTATCTAGATTGTAACACCGGTGGAGGGCATTTCTTAGGTCTAGTCATCTGCTTATTTTTCTATATTTAGCAGATGCTGCTGTGTTCAATCAAAACAGCAATTAATGAAATAAAATAAGCAACTGCTTAACCAACTAAAAAAGTTAAAATACTAGATGAAATATGGATAGTCATCTTTAACTCATATTTGCAGGGGAACTGCAAACTGATTGTACAATAAATTCCCCTTGATCTGGAATTCAAGTAACTAGAATGCTTAAGAACCAGAAGCTGGATGGGCCTATAGCACCAGCTCTTACCCTAACTTCCATTTCTTTTCCAAGATTATCCAGTGTCATTCATGGTAAAACACACAAGTTATTTAAGAACAGCTTTTGTAGAATAAAGAAGAAAAAAGGAGCACTAAGTTAAATTTACATATCAATTGTAAGATCCACTCCAAATTCAGAAACACCCTTCAAAGGGCACTGGCAAAGTACAACAGGGCAGGGGCTGAGACTTCCCTTCCCAAGGCTGCCCCTGTATACAAGTCCCAAGTGCAGGGCTACCTAGATGGCACCCCTGGAGCTGTCCAAAGCACAACCTCGGGCAACCTGTCACTGAGCCCAGTTGTCTAACTCATCTGTCAAATGTCAGATCAGACATTGGAATTTAACCTTTCTCTTTGGGGGGAGGGGACATGTGCCCTTTAAGAATATGCTAAAAGTTAAAGACCTTCTCCCCACAAAATACCCTTAAACACAAAAGTGCACATTTGATTTCCGAAGGATACAGACTTTCCAAGCTTTTCCAAGAATCTGGATAAAAAAACCCTTAAAGGAAAAATGGTCAACAGTCTCTTCTAGCTCTAACAATCTCAGAAGGATTATTTTTTTAATGCTCCCCCAAAACTGATTTAAATGGCAATAGCATCTTTAAAGTATGCCACAAGAACAATTCAATCCAATACATCACTGTTTCTCAGTGTGCTGCAAGAAGCATTTGTATCAGGGTTGCTACAGTGCTTGGTAAACATTCAGATTCCTGGGTCTAATCCCTGACGCAATGCATCTGCCCTGGAGGGGGGCACCCAGGAACCTTTATTTTAACAAGCACTACTAATTGTCAGACTCACTAAAGCTTTCCAACAACTGTTCTACAGGTTTATGTTTGCTCACTGCCCCATACCCAGTGCAGTAGGTACTCACTGAAGTGCACCCAGAGTACTGAAGTCCAGCAGCCTACACAAACCTATCCCAGCACCGATAACAAAGATAATGAACTCTCATCTGGAAAAGTCTATGCTGAATGTCCATCGCCTCTCTCCAGACCGCAAGCTCCCTGAGGACAAGGCTTCTACCCTCCCAGCACCTACTACACCTAAGCATGTTTACTGAGTAAATAAATGATCGCATCGATGACCCTGTGACTTACATGATTCTGCAGTGTCTTGAATTTCAATTACCATTGGTTTAGCTATATACATTTTCTGTTATATTCAGTGTTTCTTCGAAAACTGGCAAATTATATAAAAACTAAAAACCTTAACAGGAATATTTAATTAACCAGAACACTCCATTCTTCACTATTTGGGATAAACAGGTATTTACTATACTATAATTGTTCCCTTCAAAACACACATACAGTTTTATTGGTTGAATTTGGGTAAAGAATCTACTAGGTTAAAACTGCACGCTGCAACAAGCAATGGACCAGAAAACACCATTAACAGATGAGATTCCTAGTAAGAACTAAGTCTCTCCCTTAGCAGAGGGAGCTAATTAACAGGAGTCATGAGACAAGTCCCCAAAATTCCTTGACAAACTTGGTTTTTGTGGAGTTGTTGGTTTTCCCCCCCAAGGCAAAGGACTTCACTTTAACAAAGCAATAAAACCTTCCCAATAGTCATCGCTGCAGAGGCTCATGTGAGAAGAGGTAAAGCTCCAGGCACTGACTGAAATCACACTAATTAATGGTTTTAGAGAATACTAATTCCTACCCCCGTCTGAAATGGATTTTTAAAAAATAGGCCCTTGGTCACTCAAGAATCTACCCCCTTCTTCTATTTTGACAACTTATTTTTGGATCTCATTAGTTAGTAACTAATTATTTAAAAGTGTGGTTTATGCTTGGAACCGGGCTATAAAGATGGCAACTTGCCAAGGCAGACATCTGCTTCCTGTACATTCCTATAAATTATATCAGCTTATTTTACAACTTTGTCCCTGTCAGTCATAAAAGAGAAAGTTTTAACATTCTAGACGCCCACACCTCATCAAACTGTGCATGAAGAGTCAGTGAGCAGGAAAGGGTGCCTGCTTTGGGTGGCAGATTTTTCATAGAATAGTAAAGGGGAGTTTGGAAACTTGTTCTGAATCGATGCATTAAAGCAGTAGGAACAGCAGAAATTCCTGATGATCCTGAAACATAACTAGGGCAGTGGCTCCATAGCACTCTTTAAAACCTAACTTATTTAGAACTTAAATATTAATGGAAAATTTTAAGTTCTGCTTCAGTTCAAAGACTTTTCTCTGAGGAAAACATGCCACTGTTTTTCAGATATGAATGAAATGAGACTTGTCCCCGCTATACAGTTTCTTTGCTTACAACTCCACACTGTTCTCCTTCAATCCCTTGCACTACCGAAACATTACATGCAAGATTTGCTGGCATGCCCCTTGACTTTTCATGCTTAAGAAAAAAAAAAAAAAAAAAATGCTTGTAGCTGACGTCTGAGTCCCAGCAGCTTGAGTGTATGTCGGGAAAGGAAAAAAAAAACTGCAACCAAGGAAAACTGTTCTAATAGCATATGCCTCCTAGAGCTTGAAGTTTCATAGGTAAAAGGACGGATAAACATTCCTTCCTGAAAGCAAACAGTCAAGGCTTTTTGCCATTCAACTATCCCTGAATCTTTTGTAATTTCCCTGAGGCCTAAACCCAGGGCACAATTAATTCCAGACCCTATTTTAAATCTAATCCCTCTCCCACTAGCAACGTGTCTGCAGGTGGATCTTTTCTTTCTGAATTATAAATCTGAACCTGCCTCAGCCTCCTACAAAACAAGGCATTTAAGGCTTCTGGAGCCATTGACCTGGTGATGCTGTAGTGCATGTTCGCATTTGAAAGTGAGCAAGAGAAGGACCTGCGGAATTCTTGTGGGGACCTACGTAACACACAGCACTTGCACACAAAAAGCCTGGACGTCCCCTTACAGTCGCCACTTAGAGCTGTACTGGGGGGAGGGGAGCGGCGGTGGGTAGCCCAAAACAGAACTTGCATTGTTACAAAGGTAAGTTCCCATTGATTATGCTAATTGTTTTGATCAAGTTGGATGATGATGGCCGGTTTTGTTTGAAATCTCTCTCTGCGCTTTCCTGTCTGGTTCCCTGCAGGTTCTGGTTCCCTCAGACGGTGGCAATGGATGTTTTTCACCACTTTTCCCCGCGCCGAGCCCAGTCCCCTGCTCCAGGTCCCCTCGGCGGCGGCGGCGGCGCGGTGGGTTCATTAGCGAGCGCGCCGGGCCAGCGCAGCGCCGTCTGCAGCGCCGTGTCGCCGCATCCATCATCATTACATCAGCGCGGGGCAGTCCACGCTGCGAGCTCCCGGACGGCGCGCCCCAATCAGTGCGCCAGCAAACCGAGCGTGCTGAATTCCTCCGAAAAGGCTGCGTGTCTGGGGGCAAAACGGGTGCTCTCGGGCCCCACGTGGATCCACGCATTGCTGCAGCAGCCCTCCGGGAGACAATGCACCTCCGCCAGCCAGGCCGCAGGAACAGGGAAAAACACCCGGGGACGGGGGTGCGGTGTCTCCAGCGCCCGCGGAGCCCGGCAGTCTCCCCTCCAGCGTAGAGAAGCGGCCCTATGGATCCCCATCAGAACGGTCACCCTGCTCCTCCGGAATGTTCACGCGCATTTGCAAACTCTCTCTACACTTGGTCCAGAAAAATTTTTAAAAAACACTTGCAAGGGACGGCCCTGGTTGCCTTCACACAGCTGTTTTAACCAGCTGAATTCAGGGAGGTGCAGCTTTCCAGGTACTTTGCAATGCAACACCCTGTGTGTCGCACTATAATAAAACATTGGGGAACACTTGAAAAGTCTTCAGGAAACCAACGGGTGTGTACTTCACTCACAGTGCTTCTAACTCACCGTTTATTAACCTGGACTTCAAATATGTTTTTCTTCATTAGTTGCCATAAATAGATCCAGGTGCTGTGTATGGTTAAGGCACAGACACATTGCCTCATTGTCTCTGAGAGAGGCCCTTATAATGGAGTCCCAAAGTTCCACCTTAATCACCAGAGGCTTTATGCAGTAAATAAAGAGCATGAAAAATCACAGTTCTGGGTACATGTACAAAAATCAGCCTTTCCCCTTGCAAGTCTCTGCAGTGAAACCTCCCACCTCCATGCAATCAGAATTCCATTGTCATTTAAACACTTAAATGTTTAAAAAGAAAGCACCAATGCTACTGCCAACGTTTAAGATGGTGTTTGAACTGAATGAAACTTTCTAATTTGGGTTGAAGTGAAGCAGCAGTTTTAAACTGACAGTGCATCCTTTCTGAACAGGAGACTTCATTTATTTCCCTAATCCAGTTGGTTTATTTTTAAGTTGCCTGAACTTGGGCAATAATAACTCTGATATTTTTTTTCTTAATGCATTTAAAGATTTAAAACAACTAAGTTAAAAGCCTGACTAATGATAACTGATCAGTTTCCGATAGACTACAACAGCTACTGGCAATGAGAGATCAAAAACATAAGACATTCCAGTAGGCAAGGCAATGCTATTAACAGCACCATGATTAGGCCTTAAGTGAGAAGTTACTCTGTGTAGTGTAGGGGAACTATTACTCTAAGGGAAGAAGGCTTTCTTCTGGAGAAATTACATTTGTTTACACCTGCCTATATATTGATAAGCTCAATGATCTCCCTGATGTGCTAATGTTTTAAATATCCAGAAGAAACCAGCCTGTGTAAGGATTTCTGAGGCAGCCTTCCTTGTATAACTGAAGAGTGACATTTCCCTCCCTTTTTATAACTAGTAGATCAGCTGCTACTTCAAGATGCTACTCTTGGAACAACAGTTTCGGTAAAGTTCCTATTACAGATTTACCTTACCATACCTGTTGAATAACTGATTTCCTAAAAAAAGCAAAACAAAACAATCCTTTAGGAAGACCAACTTTTTTTTTTACAAAATCAGGAAGGACAAATTCTGATTTTAACTTTTTGATCAATTCCGGAAGTGAGGAATAGTCTTGAGTTTCAATGAGCAAAAGGTAGGGAATTTAAAACATTTCAGTGGATTTCATGTAATCATGCACTGTAGAAAAGCTTTTATAGGTCTGTAATGTGGTTGACACTTCCTTGTGTTCAAAATATCTTTCTGAACTTAAAATCAATTAGATATGCATAACCTCTGTAACACACCAACAGTTCCCAAGATTTCTAAGGCTTCCTCTTCCCTTCCCTGTCAGTATTGCCTTACTTTTTCTGCAAGAAAAGAAGCCCAGTTTCAAAAGTTCTTAAAGAAATCTTTATAAATTTTTAACTATAATATTTTTTCATGTACAATTACTCTACCTTTAAATATGATTTTTTTTCATAATCAGGAAAGCCTAAAGCCTTAACTGCAAATAAGAAAGCTATCTGCCCAAGTTGCCATTGGTAGCCCAGAGGGTTCCCTAAATCTGCCTCCTATTGTTTTCAGTATTCCTTTCCTACATTTCTGATGCTCCTAATCTCAGATAAGCAGTATTCACAACAGACATCCCAAACTGGAATTACTTTAAAGGGAACTGAATTACTCTAAGGGGAAAGAATTGCCTGGCTATGGATTAAGTAAATTTGGTTTTAGTAAATTAACTACATCAAAACTTTAAAGAAATCCATATATCTAACTTCAACCACTGAAAAGCTTCTTTGACATGAAAGTAATCATTGTTACTACAGTTAAAATCACAAATGACATTTTCGTATGCCAGTTTCACTTTTCTGCCATGTGTATTTAAAAGAAAAGATTATCAGCTACTCTTTCTCTGCAGCCAGAAGTACTTTATGAGAAACATTTGAAGGGAGTACGAGGTCTCTATTTAATACTTGTTTACCATTTCTGAGTTCTGCAAAACTATAAAATGAGTCCCATGTGCCTTGGTTAGGCACTGCAGGAAGCAGCCTGAGTAGCAGGTGCCATTAAAGAATGAACAATAATGTGGAGCACACTGCACCCCCACTTTGTGTGCGTTAGACAGAAAAGGAGATCTGTAAGTCAGTTATCAGTATGTAGATCGGCTAAGTTCATGAAAACTATATTCCTCTTAAATCCACATACATCACGAAAACATCATGACTGATCAAATATGTCCCTTGTCTCACTTCACTGAAGCTTATGAGAATTAAAAGTTTTCACACATTTGTAGAAGAAAAAAATTTAATTATTCTCAAAGAACTTTTATAGTCATAAAAGGTGTTCCTGGGGGGGGGGTAGAGTGCATGTTCTGTGAATAGTAATTTACTTTTAAGCTATCACAAAGATCAATAACCTGTTGCATGTTAAAATCATCTGTAGAGATCCCACAGGTACTTAACATATTTTCTTGTGAAGTACTATTCACCATACTTTATCTTCCTAATTTTTAAACTTTTGATTCTTGAATTTTAACTGCAATTTTAAAGGCAACATTTTCAAAATATAAGGATTTTTAATTAAGGCTTATTCAGTAAAAATTACCATGGTCCACTTATCCTGTGAACCTTGCTTATTAATAGAAAAATCCTTCAGCTGTCTTACTTTTCACCCCTCAGATGTACAAAACTGCCAAGCCAACCTACACCAAGCTACATACCCTCCCAGTGAAACTCTTTGGTATGGAATTTCATTTCAGCATCCACAGCTCAAACAGCAGACACTGTCCTGGAGTGGCATGGCCTGATCCACATGTCTGGCTCCTGGATTCCAGGTCTGCATACATCTTAGGCATTAAGGCTTCATTCTTAAGCTGCTGGATGAGGTTTCTCTACACACTGATAACTTTCTTCAGACTGCATTATACTTTTTAAAAATATCGCAAAATGAAATCAATAATAGGGTTTAACTGCCTCATTCCTTCATTACTGCAATTTGAAACTTATCTTTCATCTAAATGGTGAGTTTTCAGTCTCTTTTTGTAAAAATCAATAGTTTGTAATGTAAAGCACTCTGGAGTCTTGTTAGGCATTTTATGCAATCTTCAAAAAGTCAAAGCGAAGGCTAAAAATTTCTGCATGAAAATAAGCAAATATAATGTCACACTGAATTCGAAGTTATTCCAAGAGATTTAAATAAAATTGCACTTATCTCCCATTATTTAATCAATTTAAACTGTGGCATAAAAATTACACAAACACACAACCAAACGCTTGTGGTCAAAAGGTAGTCCCATGCCACCTCCCCACTCACCACACACCCCCCTCCAAAAAAACAAAAAAGTAAAGAAAAGAAAAAAACCCTCTAGCTGTTTCAGGCCAGCAATCAATCCAATTTACTTCAGGTACAATTTATATGTACAGTGCATGCCACAACAAAACCACAGTATGATGCCAACACGGCCCTTAGGAAAGTTTTCCCCTAAATCTCTGGAAAGGAGCTTTAAAAGAAAGCAAGGATTACAGTCAGCTAGAAGGTAGGGAGGGGACTTACCTCAAACCCAGCCAAGCGGAAATCAGAGCAGTAATTCTACAAGTCGACAGAGTACACTTTCAAAGCTATAATGGTGTGAAGAAGTGCTGGCCAGCCTGGCCTGAAGGCAGCACTAATACACTGATGACTAATGGCTGGGCCCGGGCAGACAATGAATTTGGGGCTTGAAAACTAACAGAAACCATGCAGTACTTTGACAAATGGGCTTTCACAATTTCATTCATTGAATAACCTTTAAGCACAAAATTGGCTTGGGTTCTCTTGGGAATTATATGACATGTTGTTGGACAATGATGTAAGTATTTTCTTTTTTAATTATGACTCTTATGCAAAATGCAAAAGCACCATATATGAGGACACAACTATCGATACCAGAGATGCAGATGTGGAGCTCAACACAATATTGCCTTTCAGGAGGGGGCTGAAATGTTCCAAAGCCACCTTATTAACTATGTAATGGCTTTTTCATTCAGCTTCTTTAGAAGGCCATAGATTTTCTGAGACATTTTGTCGGGTTGAAATATACACACACAGAACAAAAAACACTTTCACATTTAAAAAAACCAAAAAACACTCACAGAGGTAATGAGTAGCTAAGAAAGTTTGCACTAAAATATAGTCCATTTAGAATTACAAGTGAAAAAAGTCTAATTTTCAGGGACCAGGCAAAAGAAAAGTGCCATAAAACAATTGAGACACCAAGTAAAGTTTGCAATCAAATGCACTTACAAACACATTTAACATCCAATTTCTTTCAAACAGCTCTCCTCCTTCTTCCCTGAGTAACTAGCCTTTCAATTTAAAAATAATAATTTTGGCAATTTTTAAAAAGAGAATGAAATATCTAACGTGTCTCTAAATTAACAAGTACCACTTACTCCAGACAGCATTGCCTTTAGCAGCTCCTAAAAACTTAAGAAAAGGATCTTAAAACAGGAAGCTTAGTGAGCTCATAAAACTGTGTTGGAGCCAGGAACACATAGCATATTTAATCTGCAAACTGTGAGAGTCTACAGTGATTTCAGCAAGATCTGAGGCATGCCCTCAAGGTTTGCTGGGATCTGGGATTAGGGGTTGATAAGAACCTCTACTGCCCATGGACATGTTTTTCTTCTGCAGTTAAACACAAATGCATAGAGACGTTTGACTGCTGCTTGGCGTTACTGCTCAAGTTATATAAAAGCTTTGCAGCTCCTTTTGCTGTCAATATATCAAAGTTTAAAAAAAAATCATCAAAGTGTGAAATTTCATTTAAAGTCTTCGCCAGTCTACAGCTCTATTTCACAGGCCCATCAAATAAAAGCAAAGATGAAAAATACACTGAAAGTACTTGAAAAAGTTTGCAGCAGTACCCCTGCCCTGTTGTTGTTTATTCTGTCTCCCTTTATTTGCTTTGAAACTAGAAACAGATCAATTTTCATCTAGAAAAATGACAACATGAAGTGAAGGGCAGCATCTCCTACTAGGCTTTAATGAAAAGACAACCTGAAGTCATTATTACAGTGAAATCTTTTGTTTAACAAATATACATATATGTGTGTGTTTCCTCTATAGTCATTTCAGCATTTTAATTGTCTCTCATGATGTAAGTTGGCAGAAAATTTCTTGAATCTTCCAAAACAAATCAAACCGACCTCAGAATATGAATGCCAGCAAAACTAAAACCCCCTTCAAAGAATTCTTTAGCTGAGGATTTACAACAATTGCATAAAGAAGAAAAGTCTGACTTTTAAGATAATCTACTATAGTCTAAAAGCATTAACATTCCATTACTAAGGTTTTCCTGAGGATTTCATGACTCATTGATTCACTTTTCCTTCAAGACTGGTTTTTCTTAGTACATTACTGTCTCCATATAAGTGAGTGCACGCACTAGGAATCATTAAATTGTTTCCTTTCATAAGCTCCCAAACGCTATCTTCAAAAAAAAAAAAAGAGGTAGGGGCTCTCAGAAAGCAGGATACCTTCCATAGAAGGACAGACCTCTAAATGGCTAAGCACAGAGGAAGTCTGAAACCCTTGCAGCACGAAGGTAATTAAGGAAACTTCCCTGGCCAAGAAACAAAGGAAAGTCCAACTTTTAGACTTGGGCATCAAATTGATAAATTAACGATTCTTTCATTAAATAAGTAATGAAATAACTCAACAGAGCCATTTTTCATCAGTACTGAATTTTCTCATTTGTGTCTGTGGTCCTTTGCAAATTAGATATACAATAGAAATGTGTTTATGTCAGGGTTCAATCAAGGAACATAAGTATGTTAAAGGCACCAGGAATTGGTAGGCATCTGAGTTGGACCTGCTAGCCTATTAACAATAATACAATCTATATCTTTTAAAGTATTGCTGCTTGTGTGAAATTTCACCAGACACCTCTCACATTGGACTCATTCATGCATCTTAAACCAAAGCTTCCCTAGGCTGACTTTAAGAATTACATACCCTGAAAGGATCTCCCCTTAGGCGGGGAGTTTCTAATTAAATAGCTTTTAGTATAAAATAAACTCTCTACTCTGTATAAGCATGCTATTACAACTAATTTAAATGTTATTTCATGTTTGTTTTAAGTTTGAATATAGTCTAACTGGCCAAAGTGTTTGTGTACCAGGTTGTTAAGACCAATATTTCCTAGCATAAACAAATTCTTTAGATACTTCACAGAGTTTACATTGGTAAAAGCAATCACCATTGCTTTAATATATCCCCTTGACTGAAATGCTATTCTGCTCTAGAAAAAATAGAGAGATTTTAAGGATTTTTCCCTATTTTAAAACATAGCATTTTCCTCTTTCAAAATAATCTTGACACATGTAATTAGGAAACTGTCAGACTATTATTAATTTTTAATTTAAAACCTAAATGAAATAATTACAGGAATCAATCAATAAGGCACCTATTCAAATTACTGAGCAATTACATAAATACTCAAAATTAATACTTTAGGCCAATTCTTGAAGATTTCGGTCTATAATATGCTAAGACATCAAACAACACAAAAAGTGTAACATGGGGAGGATGAATAGTTCCTGCCTTAAATAGACTGAAGTGAGCTCATTTCAGATGGCCACGGCACAGGCGTCCCACCAGCCATGCCCAACGCACTCAAGCTGGAACCCTTTTATTTTCGAAAGTTAATTTATTTCCACCAGACACATATTTCAGGGATCTAAAAAATGGCCTCGTACAAATTCTGTTCAAAATCACATTTAGGAGGGAAAGGCCTAATTACTTGAATTTTCAGCGAAGTGTATATATTGTGCTCTGGAAAGACTAATTGGGGAGGAGAGAGAGGGGAGGAAAAGGAGAGGACGTGTTTTTTAGAACTAATAATACGAGCCGGCTAATGGCAGTGCCATGTATTTGCACCGCGGCCGGCCCTCCGTACCTCTGACTAAAGGGCTCTTTTACTTGGAGACGCGGACAGTCCATCATTACAAACTGAAGTGGCAGCTGGAAAATGTGGAACAGCTGGCAAAGAGCTGGGAGAAAATGTTTTACATAAATATATGTACATAGACACTGGCAGAGGGCCATAAGCACTGCACCCAAGGCCAGAGTCTAGTGGGCAGTCTACACCGGGAGATGAGAAGTTGGGGCCAAGACCATTGGCGGAGGAAACCTCCTTAGTCCTCTCTCCACACCGGGTCGGCCCGGAAAGCCGGGGTCCAGCGCCTCTAGGGGGATGGCATCTTACTGAAGGAGGTGCAATCCAGAACGTGAGCACAAAGTTCGGAAAAGGGTAAAAGGCCGGGAGTAGAGTGGAGCGTCCGCTTCGGGCAATCTGCTTAAAAAGTCGCTTCACAAACTCTCGAAGTTTGGGGTCAATATTTACACCCTCTCCACCTCCTCCCGTTGCTACTCAAGAAAGCAACAGTCCCCTGCAGTGATTCCTACCCAACTCTGCTCTGGGTAAATGCGGCCTCTTAAATGATCATGGCAAGGGCCACGGTTACTTTTGTGTGTCTGAGTGCGCTGCCCCTGGAAAGGAAAAGAAATAAAAGAGAATCCCAAATCACACACAGATGGCACAACTTTCACTTTTCCTCTAAGACGACAGAGGCGCGCCTCTCTCCATCCCCCACACCCTGCGAAGTGAAGCCCAGGCTGGAGAAAGCCCCCGCAGCGACGGTCCCCGCGCGCGCCCGCCTCGCCGCCCGCCTCCTTCCGCCCACCCGGAGGGCCGTGCGCGCCGGGCGCCCGAGGAGCAGAGCGCAACAGAGCGAAGGAACGGGCCGGGAGCTTTGGGGTCTAACGCAGTCTTTAACCCCTTGGGTGTGGTGGAGGCGAAGGACGCCGTCGCCGCTGCGGCAAACGGGACGAAGAACGAAGAAATTCTCTAGTTCGTCTCCGGACGGCCGATGGGTCAGACACTTGGAAAGGGACATTCAAGAAGCAGGGAGCGAATGAAAGACTGGCTCCGACGCCTAACGGGTGGCTCTCTAAATCTGAGCGCCTTTTTGACAGCCATTTTCATTCCATCCCGTCCCCCCTTGGGGACCACCTCTGGACCTGCAGGCGCGGGCGCGGGCGCGGCCGCAGGAGCGGGCTGCGGGGCCCGCGAAACAAAGAACTTCGGGCGGGACGTACCTGCGGCGGCGGCGGCTGTCAAGTCCCCGAACTTCCCATAGACCCGCGCACGGGGCGCGGGCGGGCAGCTCCGGGCTCCGCGCGGCCGCGGGCGGCTCGGGCTACCGCGAGCGGCCGGGCTGGGCGCGGGGTGGACCCGCCGCGGGCATGGTGCGGCGCGGGCGGCCGCGGGGCGCGCGGGGAGGGCGGGAGGGCGGCGCGGGCGAGTGGGAGCGCCGAGTGTGCGCGAGTGCGAGTGTGCGAGCGCGCCGGTGGCGCTGCCCCTGCCCGCTCCCTCCCGCTCGTGCAGCTCCGGCATCAGTTTCAGGGATCGTGTAATCCGATCCCTTCTGACTCACAGGCCCTGAGTGACAGTTCTGATTTGGTTCAACCGCGGGAGGGAGGAGAAAGAGAAAGAAAGAAACCCCCCACCGTATGCCTCTCCAGGCATCCAATCGACTTTCTGGAAGAAAGTCCCATCCCGGCCTGGAACCCCGCGCTGGGTGGAGGAGCCCCCCACGCCGACCCCACGCTGACTGCGCTACTCACAGGGTGGAAAAGTTGTCCCTCGGCTCTGCGCTTCCCTCCCGCGCGCTCCCTCCTTTCCGCCTCTCCTCCTCTTCCTCCTCCTCCTCCCTGCGCTCCTCCTCCCCCAAGTTTTAACAGATGTTGCCGGACTCTCCTCTCTCCCTCGCGCTCCCTCTTCCTCCGCCCCCGCCCCCGCCCCCGCCCCCGCCCCGTCCCTTTTCTTTCTGCCACTCTTCGGCTTGGAGGGGGCGCGCTGAGCAGCACGACGCCTGCCGCCGCAGGGGGCGAAGTTGGGAAAACTTGGAGTGCTGCTCGCCTTACTTTTGCTTTCTCGCTCCTTCCAGGCCGCGCCGGGGGCCCGCGCTTCCCCCGCCCGCCCGGTCCCCGAGCCCCGAGCGGGTCCCAGCTGCGACGCGGGCGGCTGCGGCGGCGGCGGCGAGGAGGCGGCGTGTCGCGGGCCGGGGTCGGGGGCTGGGGGGGAGCACAGGCGCCGCGAGCCACGCGCGCGCTCCCTCCCCCCCCCCTCCGCCTCCTCCGCCCCTCCCTGGTCTTCACACAGACACATTCATGCCTGCTCCTCCTCTTCCCCCTCCTTGACCCTGCGCCCGCCCGGCGCGCCGAGGCCCCACCCACCCGGCGAGGGGAAGGGGGCCCCGGTGTGATGTCACGGGCGCCCTCCTCGCCGCGCTCGCCACACAGCCGGGACGCCCCAACCGCGCGCCCGGGCTGCGTGCTGCCTGCGCCCACCTTCTCCCACCCAACCTCTCCTCTCCCCTTCCTTTCCCTCGCTCTGGGCTGGGACTCCCGTTTATTCAAGGCCTCACAGATCACCACCCCCCCCCCTTGGTTTCCCCTCTCCTTGTTTCACATTTCCCCAGGCCAACCCCGAAACTCCCTCTCTCGCGGGATGATGCTTTTGGAAGTTCAGGGTTTTCCTCTCCTCCGGACTCATCTGCCCTTGGGGCCAAATCTGGGAAGTGGGAACTCCCACCACACAGCCTGCTGTCCCCATGGGCCACTTTATAAAAGACACAAAAACAAAGACCCGGGGCTTGGAGCCTGGACTCTAACGTGGTGCTTTTCCTTGAGCTACGAAGTGTCTGTGTCCCTGATGTATTTGCAGAGGCCCATACTAATAAAAATCATTTTCCCTCCTTCCTCAACCGGCCGGTCCACATTCATCTGCTTCCTTTCAATGTACCCAACCTGGACCTTTAACTTAAAAGAGGAGTTCACAGTGGGGGAACGAGGGAAGAAAAAGAAAGAAAGAAAAGAAATCCCTGTGACATTCCAGAATCCCTTCTTTCTCGGTAAGCTGATAGTCTACCCACCCAGACAGCCAGAAGTGCCCCGAGCTCGCGGTGCGCTTGTGTGCAGTCGCTGAGTGTCTTGACTGAAGGAAGAGAGTGGGTGGATGAATGATTAGCTATTATGATTTGAAGAGCATTTTGAGATTCAGCTGCTTAACTGGAGGATTTTTAAGGGAACTGACGGTGTATTCACTATTTGTTTCCTGGGACTTGTTGCTTATCGCAAAGACGTGACAAATGCAGAGACAGCAGTGGTGGCGAAGTAGGGCTGAAGCCCCTGTTAGCCATTTGTTTAAAGATCTCTCTCTACCTCACTACTTTGTAAAAGAAAAAAGCAAAACACACTTACTCATCACAAAGAGCAGGAGTCTCAGAAGACAGGAGGGAGCCCCACCTCCCCCCTCACTGGCCTTAGGCCTGGGAGGATTCTCCGAGCCTGTCTGTGGGATCGTGTTGGGAATACCAGGCTGCACACCTCCCTGGCTGTGGGTTTGCAGTGCAGTAATCCGTGGAAAAGTATACAGGGATATGAGTGTGTAAGAATTATCATACTCTGCAATTGCAGAGAATTCAAGCTACTCTCTCCCTTATAGACTCCTCCAGCATCAGTCATAATTTTTTTGTATTCAAGTACTGCTGCCTCAATCACATGCATGCAAATAATACATTCTGATAGCCTACTCTGTTCACCCAATGGCAAAAAATAAATAAAAAGGACAACCAATAAATCAACAAATAGAATAAACTAGATGTTTTGACTTGAAACGATCTTCTGGCACATTTTGAATCATGAAGATCTTGATTTTCAGTTCAACAAAGACAAGAACAAAGTAAAAGCAGCTAATCTTCCCTCATGCCCATCAGAATAGCTGAAAACAAAGGTAGAAGAATAATGTCGTGTGTCCAGCTCTCTGCTTTGATGGTAAACACAAATGTAAGCGGGCACCTTTTGCAGAAATGACAGAGGAAGAAAAAACCACTTTGCCTTGTGAGTTAAATAATGCTGTAATGCAGTGACTTTCAGTGTGTGTTAACATCAGAATTCTTTTTTTAAAAGGAAAGTTTCTGTGGAATCCCAAAATATAAAAAGAGAGTTACTCTGGTTAAAGTTGGAGTGGCGTCTCAGAGCCCCACCCCCTAAGCCTTTCTCTCATCACCCATCCTCTTCTCTGTATTGGCTCCTGAGACATCTCTAAAACACCCAAAGACACCCTGAAACTCAGTACTGGAACCTCTGTTGCAATGACGAACAGGCACACAGGTTTCTAGGACTCTGAGACTGCCCTTCCTTGATGTCTGAAATTCCACCATTATAGATTCACTTATTGCCATCTCTCATCAGTTCTCTTTTCAAATGCAAATGTCTTGGGAGATTTTAATATAGCAAGTTTTCAGTAAAATTAAGCTTTTAAGTCTTTTTTTCTTTTCAATGCTGAGGTAGGAGACTTGAAGATTCTTACATTTGTTTCCTAGGTCTGCCATATCAAAGTGCCAAAAACCGGTGGCTTAAACAACAGAAACTTACTGTCTTTACAGCTCTAGAGACTAGAAGTCCAAAATTAAAGTGTCATGCAGGGCCATGCTCCTTCTGAAACCTGTAGGGGAACATCCTTCCTTGCCTCTTACTAGCTTCTGGTGTTGGCTGTCAATCCTTCTTGTCCCTTGGCTTGCGGCTTCTTCATCCTAATCTTTTCTCTGTCCTCAAATGGCATTCCCCCTTTGTCTCTAACTTCTGTTTTTATAAGAGCACAAGACACATTGAATTAGAGGCCAAGGCCTCTCCAGAATGACCTCATCTTAACTAATTACATCTGCAACAACCGTCTTCCTACGTAAGATCACATTCTGAGGCTCCTAGGATTACAACTTCAGCATTTCTTTTGGGGGAACACAATTCAACTCCTGACAACATTGAAGAGGAGAATGAAGGATCTGCAGCTGAGAGGACAAAGGATGAACTAAAAACAAACTTCACATGCTCCTCTGCGTTTTGTTCCCTGTCGTGTGTGCTGTGTCATAAATACTGTTCTTGCCCTCACTTACCATTGCAGCTCTTCTATCTCCCCGCACAGCAGACCCCAATTTATTGGGAAATTCCAGGAGGAGATTTCTTGCAAGTGAAATTCCAACTCAAATAGGCTTAAGTTAAATTTAAAAGGGGCAGAGGTGGGTATTTAATTGACTAGTCCAGAAGTACATAGGTAGGCTTCAGGCAAGGCAGGATCCAGGGACTCAAACAATGTCTGCTGAGTTCTGTTTCCATCTTTTGGCACCACTTTATTCACATGTCATACAAACTTTCTTTAGGTAACCAAGGAAGGTGGCCAGAGGCAGCTGCATTTTACATAATCAATCTTAGCATTTGCATTCCCAGAGAACAATCACTTTTTCCAAGAGAATCCAATATTCCTCATGGCCAGACTCATCTCTTTGGGTTTCCTGCTGCTCACTCTCATTTCCCAGGTCATCATGGTTCTGTGTACAGTGCACCAGCCAGCATGCGCGTAGGGAAAGTATTGGGGAACATGAGTAAATCCATGGCCACAGGACTTTCTCAGGAGTGCCCTAGGAAAGGAAACACTCCTTGAGGTAGCACAGAATGGGTGGGCCTGGGCTTCCCCACGCTGACTGGCCGGCCTCCAGAGAGGAGAATTCTTTTAAGTGCATCGCACCCAGGGCCCTTCCAAGGGTCTCTCACTCAGCACCCTCGTAACTTGTTCTTCCATCTTCCTGGAACTTTGGGATTATAAATGCAACCCAGATGTCTGCTGTGTCCCCGTTCACCGTGGAGATGTAGCTATAATTGGCTTGGGCCTCAGCCAGTCCCACAAGTTGGGAAAATCTAAAACCTTCTCTTTGGATTTCTGCAAATTTCAGAAGCCCCTGTGGATGCTGCGGGGCGTCGACCCGCACCCCATATTCACACCCTCACCTGCTGCACGGGAAACCCACTCACGGTGGGCGGGGGGAGCTTGGTAGATTTTACTGCTGATTTGAGCAAACTGGGGATGGCTTTCTCCATCCCTCTCTTTCAGAAATAAAAGAACCTTCTCTCAACCGTCTCAAACCAAGCAGTTTAGTGACCACCATTTGTTTCTTGAGGTCTCACTTTCCTTTCCTAGGAGCTTACTCATGTGACCCTCTGGTTTCACTCGGCTCTTCGTCCTTCTAAGCCCAGTGTCTGTTCCACCAGCCTCGTGTGCATCTTCCTTCCACCAGGCAGCAACACTCAGCCTTTCTTTGAGTTTCCCTAAAGCTGGGGTAAGGAGCAGGGGCCTGTGGGATGAACGTTGTCTGCCGCGGTGTGGTGTTCGATGCATGTGAGTAGATTTGCACACCCTCGGATGGGCCTGGACTCTTCATTAGGCCACGGTGCCCACCACTCCCTGCCACCTTCTACTTGCATCTCCACTCGTTTACATAACCCGCTTCGCTCCTGGAAACATTCGAGTTTGCTGTCCATACCCTAAATAATCCACTTACACAAACTGGAGGTTTTACTGAATCTTTTCAAAAACAGCTTATAAAGGAGGGGATGTGGTAGCAAACACATCACAGCAAATAGCTCCAACATTCCCTGCGAGAATGTCCGTCCCTTGTTCTTTCTTAGCCACGCCCCCTCTGGGATATTTTTATTTACTCTGCCCTTCTAGTCAGTGTCCAGCCCCACTGACTTCTTTTCCCTTAGACGGAGCAACTCACTTCTGTCCCACCAAACTGAGAGTTCTGAGAGATTCCAGTATGCAGCAACACTAAGGGCCCCCCCGTTGGCAGGAGCCATCTTTCTTAGGAGGTGGTTCAGAGCATCTCGTGCAAGCTGATTTTGTCTTTTGAATCATCCCCCACCCACCTGCCCCCAGCACACACACGTCTAGGCTTGTCAATGTATTCTTTCCAAACAAGTATAAGGAATGCCCATGAGGAATTTTGGTGATTATAACTTACAACTTCCTCTATTTTGTTACATAAGAAATGGAGAAAACTGAGGCCATGCACCTGGGAACATAACAAAGAGTTGGGATAGGTCAAGGAAAGACAAGAAGGAATGGTCACGTGCTTGGGAACCACAGCACTCACGGCGAAAGGGCCACCCCCACTTCAGTAGCTGTGGGATTCAGAGGGGACCTTTGAGATTAGAGTGATAATGGGAAGATGAATGACGATAATGGGAAAGACAGCAAGTCCCCCCCGCCCCAACTCCAAAATAACAGCAAAGCCAGCCAGGCCCAGCAGAAGTGGTAAAGAAAGGCATGCTTATGGTGGCCACCAGAACTTTAGTGAACACCAAAGAGAACGTGGGACCTCAGAGAACCCTGGCAGGGGAAGGGAAGGACGTAAGAGCTCCGTGGCACAGGATTCTAATAGCTGAGAGCGCAGAGCCAGTGGTTGTTTTTATACCTTTGTTATTGTAACACCCCTGTCATTGTTCAACAGGGCTGAGTGGCTGGGAAGGAGGCACCAGTGTATACAGAAGGCTGGTAGGTGGGAGTTCATCTCTCTCTCTCTCCCTCTTTCTCCATCCATGTGTAGCATATGATTCTACTTTTTATGAAAATGACTAATAGTCTCACTTCTTTGGGGTTTTAATATTAATCAGAAGCACACAACACAGAACCGAGATGGCTTTAAATCCTTTCTCTGCCATTGCTAGCTTTGTAGCTCTGCCCAAATCAATTCACTCAGTATGCCCACCTGTCAATTGGAAGTAAGGATATCGTCTCAGAGTGACTGTGAGAAGGAAATGGGAATAAGGAGTGGGCCTGCTGTCTGCACTAGTAGATCCCAAGGAAAGCAAATTTCCGTTTCTCCCCTTTTTTTGTGCCAACTGAGCCCCATGTTACCATTCACAGCTTTTTCATTCTCAGTAAGGAAGACATTTGTGATGTGGGGATTGATGTCTCTGTTCTGCCTCACCTGTGAAAGGGTGACTCATTTCAAATAGTTCTTTCTACTGAAATATACAAAGTCACAGAATTATTTCAGGAGTCTATTACTCACCACGAGCTCTTGGGAGTCAAATTTCTCCCCCAAATAAACAACTGATTTCTTTTAGTTATCATCTGGAGAAACGTATGCTCTACTTACTCATCACTTGAAATAGTAAATAAAAAATGTTCATTCTGCTAACTTCTTAAGCTCTACCAATATTAGATGTGTTTTAGAGCATAAATATACAAGGTTACATGTGGTATCTATCGGTAGAGCACATTTCAAAGAGAGGCACACCAGTGAGCACTTATGTATGAAGGCTGTAAGTAAAATCAAAGTTGAGCCTGAAATACAAATTTATTGCTGCCTTAGTTGCTTGTTAACTTGAATTAATAGTGCCTGAGCAACTACAGTCAGACTTCATCGACACATGAAAAATGAAGTGGAGAATTGAGTAAATTATCTTTATATGGGCCAGGTAATTAAGGCAAAAAGTAGTTAGTTAGCCTGGATTACCCAGATTCTGGCCTTATCAGAGAGCTGCATCAGAAAGTCAGAATAAAGCATCTTTCTTTTTAAAAAATGTTAAATAATCACAGTGTTGATTGGAAAGTTGCCGGGTAGATAGCCATCAAAGTGAAAGTCTCCCAAAGACGGAGCCCAGCCATGAAGAATTCATTCAAGCTTGCCCAAGTAAGAGAGACTCGGGCAGTAATTAAATTCCTGCATATTTCTGAAACCCAAAGAGAAGTGGTCCGCTTGGACAAGGAAACTTTTACAACAGGTCTTCTAGTAAGGACAAGGTTTTAGGGTTTTTAGAGACTTTTTTTCTTTGTATTGTCAATTATACCATGCTCTGGAGCAGGAATGGACACAGAGACTTATGAAACCCCGAGGGAAATGACTCACATCCCAGAATCATAAATTCAGCTCCAGCCTGCTTTCCAGGAGCCTTCACAAAAGGCTGTACTGGTTTTTGTGGGACTGGGCTTTCCCATTCTTATCCCATTTCCAAAAGATCCCAGTGATGGAAGTAATGGAAGGAAAGTATTGAGTCTATGCACTTCTGTCAAGTCAGCATGGCAGCTCTCTGACCCTCAACATTGAGTTCGGTATTGGTAACAAAGCGCCGGCCCAAAGAACTGCAGTAAATTTTAACTTTGCCCTTTGTTGGCCATATGTTTCTGGGCAAGCTACCATTCCACCATTTCTTAGCTGTGTTCTTTTTTTTTTTTTTTTTGAGACAGAGTCTCACTCTCTTGCCTGGGGTGAGTGCCGTGGCGTCAGCCTAGCTCACAGCAACCTCAAACTCCTGGGCTCGAGCGATCCTGCTGTCTCAGCCTCCTGAGTAGCTGGGACTACAGGCATGCGCCACCATGCCTGGCTAATTTTTTCTATATATTTTTTTAGCTGTCCAATTAATTTCTTTCTATTTTTGGTAGAGACGGGGTCTTGCTCTTGCTCAGGCTGGTCTCGAACTCCTGAGCTCTGGAGGATCCGCCTGCCTCAGCCTCCCAGAGTGCTAGGATTACAGGCGTGAGCCACCGCGCCCGGCTCTTAGCTGTGTTCTAACCCCTCCATGCTGCCGTTTCCTCACAGCTAAAATGGAATTCTAAGACCTACCTTAAAAAATAATTTAGAGAATTAAATAAGATAATACTTATTGCATGCCTGGCTCACAGACACTAATTTGCTTTCATTCCCCCTGATTTTAAAGATTCTTAGAGTGTTTCCAGAGTAGGATCTCAGCAAACGTTTGCTGAAAGACAGAAAGTGAGCCACTACGGGAGATAGACCATAAGGAAATGAAGCTGGACATTGTTCTTCTCAAACAGGAAATGGAGGGCTTTTGTGACATAAAAGGTCACCTCTGAGATCTGGAAAGATCGCTGTCAAGTATGGGTTAAATTAGATAGAGCAGAGGCCCACGAGAGGGAACTCCTAAAGGCCACTTGCTCTGGTGCTGGGCACCCTCCCCTCACCCTCAGCTCCTCCCCCGCCAGCTTGCACCTAGTGTGGGTCTCCAGTTGCCCATTCAAAGTCATGCTGTTGATCTAATAAAATCTAGATCCCTGGGATCCATGTGCCTGGGGTAGAGGGGCTATGCCATGCCCATCCCTCTCCACAGGGGAATGGACAGTCATGGCGCCAGGCCCAGATATCAGTCCACCCCTGACATGTTCATAGGGTTTAACCAAACCCACCTCCCAATCCCAAACACTGCTTTCCAGTGTCCCCAATTCTAACTCTCTCCCAGCTTACTGTATGTGCAGGAATGGTCTCATATGCGGAAAGTATTTTGTTCTCATTTATTCATTTATTAGCAATTGCATGCTTGCTTTCTACTGTGCAAGGCTGTCTCTGAGCACTGCACAGGGCCTCCTTAGAGAGCTGGAGGAATGACTGGGCATGTCATGGAGCCATAGAACTACATTGGATCTATGACTCTTGTACCTAAGGGAATCCCCAGTATTATGTCTCCCTCTCTAAATTTTATCTTTATGGAGGCTGCACAACTGTTGAAACTGTTATCTTCAGCAGTTGATAAAGGTTTGGTCCTCCGAAGTTGAAGGCTCATTGGATGATAAAAATAAAAATAAATTTTTGAGGGACAATATCCTTTCTTCTGCGATCATCTGACAGAAGTTTGTGAAATCCTTTACACCTCCTGAGAAAGGGTTTATATGCACCCCAGTCTTGTATGTGTCGGCACCCCAAGCCAGGCAGTCTGTAATCACTGGCCTTTGAACCTGGTAGTTCCTGCTGTGGCCTCTCAGATATCTGAAGTTGGTGAGACTTTATTTTCAGGTCATAAAAACCCAATGGCTTAGGTCAAAAAGATTGATTCATTAGAAGGATATTGTAACAGCAAGCTCCAGGGAGGGAAAAATGCAGATGACCTTAACGTCTTCTCTGATGGGACTCATTCTTTATCTCTTATCTCTGGATTGAGCTAAGGTTTGGCTAGAGGGTATCACTGAGGACTGGTTTTCTCTAACCACACAGTAGAAAACCTGACCTCAGATGGCAAGAAAGTTTACTACTTAAAGCTTCAGACTCTGCAGAGATAATGACTTCCTCAGATTCATTGCAAAACTCCCTTGGGATGAAACTGATAAGCCCAGGTGCAGGATTTAGGACGTGATGCTTGGTTTGATGTGTAGGGCATGACGGAGAATATAGGTAATCCCCACTGCCTCACGTTGATGACATGACGGTGGCACCCGTCTAATGTAGGGTACAGAACTGAAGAACGTGCAGAGGTGGAGAGGGTTGCGGGAGGCAGGGCAAGGAGAACATGAGCCATTTTGATATTTTGAGTTTGAAGTCTGCGTGGTAATAAGAGTCAGAAATATTCCTAGGATACTGGATATACAAATTTGGTGTCAGGGCTGGAGGACAGGTTTGAGTTGGAGATAAAGACTTGGGAATCCTAAATGTATATTAGTGAAAAGTAAGAGAAAGGATGGATTCACCAGGGAAAGTGTGTATGTCCAAAGGAGAGGACAGTGTAACACAACACAGGGTGATGACAGCCCTTGAGTGGTGGACTAATGACGGTGGCCAGGTCAGACTGAGAAGCTGAGGCGAGAGCAGTGGGAGGGAAACTGAGAGAGGAAGGTTGCTAAAGAACGAAGTGGTCACTGTTCAAATACTGAGAGAGCTTAAATGAGGTGAGGATTTAAAAATTATCTATCATATTTGACAATATGGTTTCCTGAGTCAACATTTATCGAGCATCTGCTGTGGTCCAGGCACTGTTGTCGATGCTGGAGGAGGGGGAGGATGGTGGGCTTGACCCTGTGCCTCTCGCACTGCCATGGGTTCCGGTTCCCACGGCATCTTGGTACTGTGCACACTCTGTTTCAGCAGGTGGGGCCTGTGGTTCTGCATTTCTAACAAGCTCCCGGGGGATGTGGATGCTTTATCTGCAGGTCCCAGTTTGAGCATCAAGGAGTTAGACAATATGATGTTATAGATCATTACAAGGAGTCAACTTTAGCTCTCGGTGAAATAGTGGGACATATTGGTGCCATTGAAGGTGGCTTCACAGGAGTGCAGGATTGATTGAAAATTTGGGGTTGAGTGCTTGGGAGCACTTGGGAGTGCTTGGGAGATGTATTATAGTGAGGTAGGAGAGTTCGCACAGGTAGCAACACAGCTGAAATGGGGACCTTGGCTGTCTGTGTTCCACTTTGGTCAACCAACCAAAACAGCAGGAAGATTTTACAGATAACATTTTGTGTCTACAACCATGCCTTCTTTCCCTCCTCTTTGATGAAACATAGCATATGCCTTCTTTTTTTTTTTTTTTTTTTTTTTTTTGGAGACAGGTCTCATCTTGTTGCCCAGGCATGTGAGCAGTGGTGCAATCACAGCTCACTGCAACCTCAAACTCCTGGGCTCAAGCAATCCTCCTACCTCGCCCTCCTGAGTAGCTGGGACTGTAGGTGCACACCACCAGGCCTGGCTAATTTTTCTATTTTTTGCAGAGACAGGGTCTCACTGTTCCTTAGGCTGGTCTTAAACTCCTGACCTCAAGCAGTCCTCCTGCCTCAGCCTCCCAGAGTGCTAGGATTACAGGTATGAGCCACCACGCTCAGCCAGCATGTGCCATTTTTGAGGCTCCTCTAGTCTTGATCAAGCATGTTGCTTAGAATTTGGCCTATTACAGTCATAGAATTGTAATAACAAAAACAAAAAAAGGTTGGACTTGGAATGTTAGCAAGAAAGATGCATTTGGGAATTTGAAATGTTGATTTCTTGGGCCAGTGACTTACATATTAATGTTGCGGTGAGTCTAAAATTATTTGCATCATAAATTGTGACTGATTCCATTAAGCTGGTTGTATAGGGGAAGGCCTAATGTCTGGCTTTTCAAAATTTAAGGGTAGATGTGGTTGCTAACATTTGCTTTGTTTTGTTTTGAGGGGGGTGTTGGCAAGGTGTTTAGAGGCAGGAAGAAGAGGGGACAGGATGAACATTTTAAACTGCTTTCTGAAACCACTCAAGTCCTTGCTGCAGCACCGAGCTGCATGAGGCTGGGCCATTTTAGCTTGCAGCCAAGGCCCGCATGATTGATATGGTGATTGCTATGAGTTTCCAGGCTACCTGTTGATTAACAACACTTATACACTGTTGGTGGAACTGCAAACTAGTACAACCTCTGTGGAAAATAGTATGGAGATACCTCAAAGAACTACAAGTAGACCCACCATA
>RJWJ010011342.1:0-44602 GCA_004363605.1 Indri indri
GGTGGACATACCATTCACTGCATTAGGAGTGTGCTGGTGAGGGGGACACCAGAGTCACTCAGAAGTTCAGTGGGACCTCCTCTCTGTGAGTCAGAGCTGATGGTTAGAGAGGCTGTCACAGAGCTGGGCTCCTTAATACTGATGGGGATTATGGGGTTCCTGAAGAAAAAGAAGTCAGATGCCAGTGCTTAACCACCAAAAGTAAGTGAGTCTCAACTGTCATAACAATGCACAAGGCCGGAGTGACAGCCAAAGGGAATTGACCTACAGAAAGTTTTTAGAGAGTGTTTATAGAACACGGCACCCCCTAGGGGCAAAATAGATGGGAAGACAGTAAGATTATTTAATATAATTCATCACAAGAAAGTAAGAACGTATGAGTTGAGAGTAGATACCCAGTGCAAAGCTTCAATCTTTTGCACAGTTACCAAACCTGAATGGCCTCATTGACTGAAGAGGCATCAGGTCCCCAGATGGAAGGACCCTGCAGCACTCCAGAAGGCATATACCATAATGATTTCCCCAGTCCTTCCCCAAAGGACCTATGACCATTTACTCAGGTGTCCATACACTGGGGAAATAGAATACCCAGATATTTTGGGGACTACTGGACACAGGGCCTGAGTGGACATTAATACCTAGAGACCTGAATTGGTATCATCATGGCCCCCTGTCAGAGTAGGGACATCTGGGGACTGGTAAATGAGTCCAGGCCAAAGTCTGGCTCACAGTAGATCTAATATCTCTATGAACACATCCAGGGGTCATTTTCTTAGTCCATGAAGGTATAAATGTGACAGCTATTACTTGACAAGTGGTATAACCACTCATTGGGAGAATTCAACTGGAAGCTTCTGAATCCGTACCTTCCAATTCCCTCCAAGATAGTAAATCAAAAATGAAGCATTATGGGAAGGAGGATGATGAAGATTTAATGCCACTGCTTAGGATCTCAAGAACATATGGGTGGTTGCTCTAACATTTCCATGTAATTCACTAGTCTGGACAGATCCTGAAGAGTAAGTGTAGACCACTGACTCTTCAGCAAAGTGATAGCATCTATTGATACGTCCAATATGTTCTTTTCTATCCTAGTCAAGAAAGAGGATGAGAAACACTTCATGTTTACCTGGAACTGGCAACTCCTTACATCCTGGTTTGTGCCAATGTTATATTAATTCTTCCACTCTCTACCGTACCATAGTCTGAAGAAATACAGACAAGTGGATGTCTCATAGTTTGGCTGACTTTGATCGTTTATGTCAGAGACAAGATAAACAAGATGTGGCTAGCACACTGGAGCACTTAGTAAGACACAGGCAATCCAGATTTTTGGAGATAAACCCTGCAATATCCAGGGGTCTAGGACATCAGTAAAGATTTTAGGGGTCCACTGGTCAGGCTAGACATCTCCTCCAAAGGAAAAGACAATTACTGCATTTTGTACCCCCACCACAAAGAAGGAAGTGCAGTACCTGGTAGGTCATTTTGGGGTCTTAGCAAAACACACTCCACACCAATAAATACTGCTCTGGTCCACACACCAGGTGCTATGGTCTGCATGTTTGTGTGACCCATTCCCCCCAACTCAAATGTTGAAATCCTAACCCCCTAGTGATGACATTAGGTAGTGGGGCCTTTGAGAGGTGATTAGGTCATGAGGGCAGGGCCTTCATGATTGGGATTAACACCCTTATAAAAGAGACCCCAGAGAGCTAGTTCATCCCTTCTGACATATGAGGTCTTGATGAGAAGACACCATCTATGAACCAGGAAGCAGGGTCTTGCCAGACACTGCATCTGCCAGAAACTTGATTTTGTATTTCCCATTCTCCAGAACTGTGAGAAACAAATTTCTATTGTTTATAAGATATTGAGATTATGATATTTTGTTATAGCAATCTGAAAGGATTAAGGTACTGGGTGATGTGAAACACTGCCAGCTTTGAGTGGGACCTGGAGCAGGAAAGGACTCTGCAGCAGGTATAGGAAGTGGGGTAAGCAGCTCTGGTACCTCGGCCATGGGATCCAGCAGATGTTACCGTGCTTGAGGTGTCAGTTGTGGGGAAATATACAGTCTGGAGCTCATGGCACACCCCAGTGGAGAATCACACTGCAGGCATCAGGAATTCAGGAGCAAGGCCATGCCATGCACAGCAGACAATTACATGTCTTTTGAACAACAGATCAGAGCATGTTACAGGGCCTGGCAGAGGTGGAATGCTTGGTTTTGGGATATCAAATGACCACACATTCAGAGCTGACCATTAGAAGCTGGTTTCTGTCAGACTCCTTCAAAGTTGAATTACCTATCATGGAGTTCTACTCAGCTATAAGCACTGCCAATGCTAGTTATGCTATTATGTAGCTAAGTATTGTACACTGCAAAGAAGTTAAAAATAACTTAGAAATTGTCATTTTAAAAAGCAATTAAAATTCTTTAATCTTAAATGATGTGCAGAGCATAAAATATTAAAAATCAACGGCCATAACAATAAAATATACATTCACTTAAAATCAAAAGTACAGTTAAAATCTGATAATCAAGACTATTTATGTTACTTTTAGTGCTTGAGCTACTTGGTCACCTGGAAAACAGGACATGAGCCGGGAATTTCTGGAGTACACACTTTTTCAAATATCTTCCTAATTCATATTATGCAACATCCAATTAAAATCAACTAACAAGTTTTCTTCACCTACTGTGTGTAAGGCACTGCACTCAGAGGATAACTGAAAATGTGGCTATCTTCTCTTCAATGGGGCACATCCCAGGAGGTAGTGTGAGGTAAGAGTCCAGCCGTTGGCCGTGGAGTCACAATGACCTGGGTCACATTCCTGGCTCTAACACATAGCTAAATAACCTCGGACAAGTGAACTAGTCTCTCCTGTCCTTAGTTTTGTTAGCCATATTTTCATTTGAGCCACTCTGAAGATTAAGGCAGGTAAAGAGGTAAGACGTAAAAAGTAACTAGCATGATACTAGGTCATGGTCACTTTTCAGTAAATGGTAGGTGGGGAGAGGGGTTTGACATAAAGCAGCAGAACCAGATACTGCAGCTGGGCTCGTGGACTTGGCTACATTTTGCCACAGTGTCTAAGTAAGCTGGTGACGGGGCAGAAGCTCAAGGCACACACCAGAGTACTGGCTCTCAGTCCGCGTTGGACTTTCCCATCTCTGTGCTCTGCGAGAGAATGCTGAGGGAGTCCCGAGCAGCTCCCATCTGGACTCATCGTGCCATGGCTCAGCTCTGGGCAGCTCCCAGAGTCCTAGCTCATTGTATCCCTCAAAAACTATGAATTTCATTTCATCCGACTCTGCTCTCATTCAGCACCAGGGCTTCTGATAAGGACCAGCTGAAACCAAACCGTGAGATTCTGTCTCAGGATTTTCATTTTATGTCTGAGATTCTGTGACAATCTCCTTAGAAAGCTTCCCTTTACTTTTAGTGTCTTCCCATTTTAATTCCTCTTCACTCTCTCCCAGACCATTTTTAAGCTTCAGAAGGAGTTTATATCAGTCTGTAGAGGCTTGATGCATTCTAGGTATTCAATATATATTTACAGAATTGAATTAAACACAATCACTCTGAATCACTGCTTCTGTGATGTCATTTCTCAGTTCAGCATTGCTTGCTAAGTCAAGTCATGAAGCCTTAGGGTGTTTGACAAAGTCTGTCTGATGTATTTACTGTTGCTAATCCTTAAATCCCATAGTTCCCCACATATGACCCGCTTTGAGGTCCCCTCGACTTGTCCTTGATTGTTTCAGTGTGTCTTGCTCCTGCCTTTTCTTCTGTTTTTACCCTTCCCTGGGCAAAAGGGATTCTATTCAAATCATGTGCATCTTCAAGACCCCTCCCAAGTACTCCTCCCTTCAGAAGCACGGCCCTGTGATGCTTGCCAGCAGGGACTGCCTCCCTCCTTGATGCTGGGTGGCACTCACTGTCATTACCTGGTGCTCTAACAATCATAGTCCATCTAGAACTTTATTATGTACTATGCTCAGGATAGTAGGACTTATCATACTGGGTAAGTAGGTAGATTAGGCATAGTACCTAGGGCCTCTAATACTTCTAAGGACCCACGAAAATATCTTAACTTCTTTTTTTTGAGACAGAGTCTCACTCTGTTGCCTGGGCCAGAAGGCTGTGGCATCAGCCTAGCTCACAGCAACCTCAAACTCCTGGGCTCAAACAATCCTCCTGCCTCAGCCTCCCGAGTAGCTGGGACTACAGGCATGCGCCACCATGCCCAGCTAATTTTTTCTATATATTTTTAGTTGTCCAGCTAATTTCTTTCTATTTTTTTAGTAGAGATGGGGTCTCACTCTTGCTCAGGCTAATCTTGAACTCCTGAGCTCAAACAATCCACCTGCCTCGGCCTCCCAGAGTACTAGGATTACAGGCGTGAGCCACCGTGCCTGGCCTTAACTTCTTTTAAAATCAGAAAGTAAAAATGAACTTTTAGGTTGAAGAAAATGTTTAATATATAGTATTTATAAATTATTTTTATAGCAATGCAGTTGTAAAATCTCATTTTTTGTTTTGTTTATGGTGGAAGGGGCCCAGGAAGGCATAAGTAGACAGGGCCTAAAAGAGTCAAAATGCAGCCCTGATTGTCTTATATTGTCCTATAATAGTAAGTCCTTTTTTCTTAATTAGAGTGTTCAGGATGCTATTAGAAATCCCCAAGCTAAAGTTTACTAACACCTAAGAAACCCCAGATATTAATGGAATTCTGTGACACATTTTTCAATATTTCAAAAAGCCTAATAGAATAGTATATTTACTCATAATAAGCCCACATGAACTAACTAAAATGTCAATGCTCTTTGATTTCGGCTGGAACTGCAGTAAGTTAGTTGGTGACACTGGTGATTTCATGCTGCTTAGTGGTTCTAATATGTTGCTGAATAAATGGAAATTTCCATGATGTGACTGGAGAACCAGGCACCATTATAAAGTCACACATCTACTACAGAATACCCAAATATAAGTGTCATATACAGAAGCCAGGTAAAATTAAGGTAAGGATGCTGAATATACATGTCTTTAATCATTTGCTTAACTGCTTATTACCATCTGAGTCATTTTAATAATCATATGTCTGCAATTGCAAAATAACATTATTATATTTTTATTATTATGAACAATTATTTAAGAATTGGGCCCAAGTTGGGATGGGAAAGTAATATAATAGAAGATTTTAAAACATGAGAGGAGTGTAGGGGCAGGGAAACAGGGTAACTGACGAAAGGGTCCATGGTAGCGAAAATATTGGAAACCTGTGGGTGCTTCACAGACATCCTCTGTACCTTCCCCCACCTGCACCAGGAACACATAGCTGAAGGCTAATAGGAGAAATGCCAATCAACTAATAATAGTGGTTGCAGCACTAGTGGTCACAGTAATAGTAAAGCAGTCACATTATGAGTGCATGCTCAATAAATATTTTTGATGTATTACCTAGTAGACATTTAATCAAATTTGCTTATTTGAAATTTAGAGCACAGAGACCTTACACATTTCAGCACTAAATTACTCCTAAGCAGGGAGGCTTGAGAGCAATGGCTTTTTGATGGCATCTAGATCTCATTAGCCAGTGAAGACACATACATGAAGGCAGCCCAGAGCTTTTCTGTTTTACCCACCCTGTTCCTTCCCCTTCGAACACAATCCCTGACCAGCTACAAGTAAACTGGCAAGCATTCCCCAAATCCTTGAACCCTGGAGTGGGGGCCGGCTCATGCCCCTTTGTAGAATTAGGTAAGAAGTCTCTAAAGGGGATGGGGGCAAACAGACAGCAGCGAGTCGTGTTTATTTAACCCTGTCTCAGTAGCCGGTGAGCAGTGTTTGCTGCACATGAGACCTTGTGAGCTTATTATAAAAGACGGCTGTGTGGGAAGTAAGAGTGGGATGATGCCAATGAGGGGCCACCAACGAGGAGGGGGAGAGGGAAATGATATTTTAGAGCTCCCCACTAATATTCGGGAAAAAAACTGCAGTAAATTGTTCAATGTCCAAAAATTCCTCCTGTTTTAGTATATTCACCTCTTTAAAATGTGACTTTGCTGTACTTCCCATCTATATGTGGAGTCTATTTCTCCACCCTCAACAATCTGGGCTGGTCTTGGGATTTATTTGGACAAATAGAACACAGCGATGGTGATGTAGAACAAGTTTAGGAATGTCAAGCCTCAAGATACCTTACAGCTCGGGATTTCGCTCTCTTGGAAAGCAACTCTGACACGCCATCAGAGAAGCTGATCTGTGAGAAAGACCTCTTGAGAATGCGAGAAGTCCATCTGGGCCCAGACCCCAGCCAACCGGTCAATCAAATGTGACCCATGAGAGAAGCAAGGATTGACTAGCAGGAAGACTGTAAGTCAACCCACTGCATCCTGAGGGTAAAAGATTATTGTGTTGAGGTTTAGGGTGGTTTGTAATGCAGTAGCAGATAACAGAGTCAGAGGCCTACAAATGTGGCTGACCCTTCCTTTATTCTTTTTTTTTTATTTTTAACATCTTCAAAAAGTCTAAGGACAGAGTTGGAAGTGACCAAAGGGGACCATTTTACATCTTTCTGTTTCAATGATTTATGAAGTTAACTGGAAATTCACCAAACATAATTTTTCATTCTCAATGTTGAAGTTCATTTGCCTTTAATTGGAAAATTTTTTTTTACCCATTTCATATAAAAAGAAATACCACAAAGCTAAATTTAAACACTATTCTAATGTAAACACTGAATTATAAATTTGATGGTTGAGGGTTAAATAACCTTCAAATTTTTTTTCCTGGGGAACTAAAAGCATTTGTAAAAATAGGAATAGGGATTTTTTTTTTTTCCCCTGAAAGTTCTCAGTGAAGCAAAAGAAAGCTCTGTGATCAAATTATCCCGAAAGCCTTAATTAAAGTCAAATGCTAAGGATGACCTCAAGTTCCTCAATTTTATTTCTAATCCACATAGAGAAGCATCAGAAAAATATTCTTCAGTTCTTATTTACATGCTTCATGATAGGGTTCATTTATTCTTATTTATGAGTTTACATATATTTATAACACCAACACCAAATTAAATGAATATATATCTAACTAAATATAGCCATAAAACCATTTCTGCAGAGAATATTAAATACATGGCTATTTACCTACTCATCATTATTCTGGCAAGCATTTCATGAGATTGCATCACTTTGCAACACCCCAACATTTCTATTATAAAGTTTTCCCAAGGTGTCTCTAGCAAGGTAGGGAAGAAATGTGTTTGTATATAAGTTCAAATATAATGGACGAACCTGACTGTAAAGCCTACATTTGCAGCAAGAGTTATATTCAGAGTTGCCATAGCAGCCACCCACACTTACACACACACATAGGGGTGGTGGGTAAAGAGAGAAAAGCAGTTAGCAGAGAACAGAATCTATTGTTTAAAAGACAGAGGTACCTATCAATGTAATTATAAGCAGGAGCCTAACATTTAGTCTGAACCATTGTTTAATGAGAGAAGATTTCCTAGTGTTGGAGTGTTTATTAAATGATTTTTCTCTAAATGAATCTACCATCTGCATCTTTGGCTTTGAATTTTACTGGATGCTGAGATTATGCAGGAGGAGGAGAGAATTCAGCTGAATATGCTCACACTAGGGCCAATATGATTTAATGTTTCCCTCTCTGAAACATTCAGAAACATTGTCAACAGAAAAATTTGTGGTTCTACGGATCTGAGCAAGTTACTTCACTTTCTGAGTCTCCTCATCTATAAAATGGGTATGATAATAGTATATATTTTAAGGAAATGTTATGAGAATTCAATAAATTAGCACAAATAATCAATTGTTAAATGAATAATAATAATGATAAATAGTTTTACTAATACATAAGAATTAGTAAAGTATTAAATAAGTTAGTAAAAGTGAAGCAATTGGTGCTTGACATATAGTAAATGCTCAATTAATATTTTCTATAATAATAGCTATTATTTTTATTATTAATATCTCTAAGTCTTTATTACAGTCTGGAACAGTATCATTTATAATTCAAAAGTTGCTGAAACAAATGCACACGGGTGGCCAGCAGACCAGGGGCAAGACAAGATGTTAAGATTTTTCCAGTACATAAAAGGATAATGCCTTCTCCCATAAAAATGCCTTTGAAGCACTATTTTGCCACAATAAAAAGTCAAGTATATTATTATAGTAGCATATTCACTGCTATTGGCAAACATTGGTTACACAGCAAAATCTAACATCTACTAGTGCTAAAATATTCGTGTAATGGTATTTGGGGTCAGAGAATATTCCAGAATTTGTCTCCCATCATTGGCTTCATCACATATTTATATACAGATATATTTGCAATTCATACCCAGATACAAATAGAAACATCGGATTTAGATATGATGGCAATGAATGAAAAGTATTCTGCGATTTCTGATTCACTCAAGTTTTAAATGTCCATTTTAAGGCTGAGTGCTTCATATTCTAGCAGAGGCAAAACATGCAGTCAAGCAACTTAGTGAACAGAAAGAAAATGTGTAGGTTAGCTTATTTTGTATCAGGCCCAGAGGTACCTTAGAATGTGAAGGAGAGAGCAAGGCTGATGGGCTAAAGAAATCAGGGAAAATTAGAGGAACGGAGTTGAGGAGCACAGTGAAAGGGTGAGGAAGGAGTTGTACCAAATTTTGCAAAAGTCAGAAGGCAGTGGAAGAAAGAATAGATAGAATAGAATTGAATCCTTAACTCTACAATAAATTTTTTTAAAGTCCGGGTGGTGAGGGATAGAATTAACTTGGTTTAAAAACTTTAAAATTGTTAAAATGCATACTCTATGGCCTCTCAAATTATCCTGCCATTGTAAATGTTATGCACAATGGTATATTTCCTCTCCTAAACTGGCCTTCTATTTAGTAATCTTTATTTCCAATCTCAAGTAGAGATGTCACAGGGTATTGCTATATATTCTCTCTGCTTTTAGTGATAACTTGACAGGATTGCATTGGAAATATTTCCATTATCAAATAGGTCTTTGAATGTAAAAATAATCCTGAGTTTTTCCAAGTCACCAGAAATAATCAAATTTGGTTTTCGATTGGTCCTGAGTCTTTACAGATCTCTTGTCAATGAGATGAAATTGGAAAGAAGTAGATACTGGCACCCCAAGGAGTGGGGTGAAGGAGAACCCCGGGTGAAGGAGAACCCCCCAAAACATTTCAATTCTCTAAATTTCTTACTAGAGTTTGTGGAAAAGCCAATAGAGAACACATCTGGAATCCAATTCCATAGCTGCAGGGCACATCCTGGTGATGGAGGGAAAGGCCGATGATGGCATCGCTGGAGTCAAGAGTTGCCTATTTACACTGCTCTTCTGTCTACTTCTGCGTATCTGCAATGCACTCACGTACTTCCGCCAAAAGGTCCTAATATAGCTGAACTTGGGGCCTGGCTCTTACCACTGAAATAATAGCAAATACTCAAGAATAAAGGAAAAATATAATTTCTAAGGACATTTTGGTTAGTTCTATGAGAAAATATTAAAACACTGATGAGATATTATGATGATCTAGTTATCAATAACAAAAGAGTTTTCTAGAAAAAGAGTGCCCCCTTCTCTACTTCCACCAGGGAATATGAGAGCTTGAGTAGGCAGCTAAGAATCCTGGATAATCCTCTTGATCGTGCTTTTATAAGTTCATGGGGAATGCTACAGAACAAATTTGTTTCCATTAAGTCCTGTTCAATATAAAGACAAACATATTCTTAAATGGAAATGTTAATGGCCATATTTTTTGATACAACAAACTACTCACACGCAATCTCATGAGAGTCAAGTGACTTAATTTTATTCATAGTACAAACAGCTATTATTAAAAATAAATTAAATGGCCTACAGAAAGCTATTAATGTCCTATCAGTGACTTTCATTATGGCAGGGAAAAAGCATTTCTACGTTAGAAGAATTAATGGAAACACAGACTAAAGCGAGTTTATAATTCTTACTTACTGTCAGATACATAGCTGCATAGACACTGAGAGCTGCTTCTTTGGATGGAAATGTTTTCCTTGCTCTCATGATAAGATCTGGGTTGCCAGTGCAGGCCTCTTCCCCGCTGATGAACTGTGTGTACTGCTGGCATCCAAGTGCTGTATAGTTGGGCTTGCACAGGGCAAGGAAGTGTGGAGCCAAATTTCCTGTAACAACTTGCCCAGCATTTACAAAGATATCTGTAGCAAATAGTCCAAATGTATAAATTCCTAAGGAAGAAAACGAACAATTTTAATCCTTTGCTTTTTTTTTTTTTTTTTTTTTTTGTATTTCAGTGTATGATAAACCAAAATGGAAATATTTTAGAAACTATAAACTATTCCATACACATATACACATGGTTCCTTTCATTTCAGTCCTCCCTGGGCTTTCTGGAGTGATGGGAGTGGTAAATTATTTAACATATTGAGCTGTTATCACAGGCTACGTTTTCCTGCGTGGCAGGTTTATAAGACATAAGGTAAACAAAGAAAACATATTCTAAGACTGTGTTTTGGGTTGTGCAATATTTTATATGCAGACACAAATCTCTTGAGAGGGTATAGTCTGTCATGTTCTACTCATGTTAGCAATCTTTATTTTTCCCCTACTTTTGAAAACATTTTTTATCTCAGTAACATAAAACAAAGTGGCTATCTCTCTTTGATTACGCCTCTTAAACCCATTCAGATTGATATTACTCTGCTGGAGGTACCAATTAGCAGTAAAATCCAGGGCCATCAGTTTTCATCTAAATATCATGGAAAATCTTAAGTAAAGCAGAATGCGTTCAGATTAAGCTCTACCTTGCCTTCAGAAACACGTTTTTTAAAAGTCACAGAACAGCTAGTAATTTAGTCCCACATTATATTCTATAGATTGGCCTTCAATTTATCAAACTTGGGGAAAATTTAATAAACAATAAAGCAATCAAAATTAAAATTTCGCAATTATCTTTATACTAGTAAATTTATTTGTTTTGGTTGTCTGAAGGTATAAAATTAAGTGCTAGATACTTTTTTCTAGTTTTGTAAGGAACTTGCCAGTTTATGTGAATACCAAAAACATTTCCTAAACTCAAAGTCACTGGTCATTATTATCAAAACTTATTTTTCTACTTAGACAGGCAAAATAAATTCTTTGGTATTAATTTCTATTAAATTTATAGATATAACCTTCAAGGATACAGTACCAATGTAAAGAAACTGATTCTTTTATAATTTGGGGAAATGAAATCCATCAGGATCTTTTAAAACTATACCAAAATAATACTTCCAACAACAGTTTGTTTATTAAAAGTTATATAATTTTAAAACAATTAAATGTTTTTCTTCTTAGTCATATATTTCTAGATTTTTTATTTCCTAAACATTTTCATCATTATTGGCTTTTGTATAGGAAATCACCATAAAAGTTGTACAGGATCAAATAATTTTCTAGTATTTGATGCATAGCTAGCCTTTAAATTTTTAAACTATTATGCAAGACTATAAAAGGTTTACCCACAAAACCCTGCACATAACAAAACTCTATGTGTATCCAAATGGCAATGAAACAATAATTCTAAAAATTCTAAAAGGAAACAATAAGAAGCTCTTTCTTTACATCTCACCAGCATTCCATGAGTCATACAAAGTAAAGGTTTTCAAAAACAGAAATTTGGGAGAGGCAGAGAAATGAAAGAGAATTGAGATCAATAAAATATTAATGTATAAAACCTCTCCTTCCGAAATCTCATGGCCAATCTTGGGGACCTAAATTACAATTCTTTTTTATCTGTACTCCTTTGAAATCTAGGCTAAGGTGTACTCATTTCATTTAACTAAACCGTTCTTTTTTTCTGGTGTGATAGGTTTTCCTGTTTAAAATAGAGAAAAATATTTGATAAGAATATGGAAATGTCTCTTGATATTTGTATAGTTCCCAAATGTGTTTTAGAATTAAAATGTCAGTGCATCAGGTCCAAAGCCAATATTGTAGTTGACTACACAGGTAATTATTAAAGTGAGATCTCATGAATGTATCTACTCTGCTGACCTCAAGACCAAAGTCACTATAAAGACTGATGTGCTATCATGCAGTAATGCTTTACTTACAAGCTTCCATTTTATTATAACTAGAAACATACAAATCATAAGGGAATAAGAAACAAATGCAGCTTCCCTAAATGTTTTATAAAATCATATAATAAGTGAGAAGCATGCACAGACTTAAAAGCATACTGTGAGTCACATATTATTTAGAAATATATGTGTATAAATGCAGGAAAATATTTTATACAGGTATAATATAATTTGCTTAACAGTATTTAGGAAAGCATCAATTTCATCAAATCCTTTCAGATCTGAGTATATTATTGATTTTGTTATTAAATGACTCTCATACAAAAAGAAATGTTAAGAACACAATATTGACACATGTTAAAAAATAATTTTTTAGGGTTTCATATAAAAGTTATCCCTTCAACAGGATAAATGAGGGCTTTGGAGCATATAACTTGATGGCGAGAAAAAGAACAGTCTTAGAAATAAAGACCTTTCATCTTCAGAGGGATCCAAAAGCCTGATGACATTTGGTCAGTCTTTAACGGGTTTATATATAGGTTAGGCAATTTACACTTAATATCTCCAAATTCTTCATCTTAAGCCCTTCCTTATGAGAAATATGTTGAGAAGTTACAGTGTCCTTAATATGTCTCTTAAGCATTTAAGAATTTATCTTAAATGTTATTTAGTATATACCGATATACTCATTTTTATCTGATAAATCCAGGAAACAATAATTTATATTAAATTTTATTGTGTCAGTTAAAAATTTATCTAGGCCAGGTTTCTATTGAATTGAAATAATTTTCAATAATTCATCAATGTTCATATTTATTATTGCTAGCATTTGAGATTGAAAGTTAAATTATCAGTGAATCTTGTTCTCTGATAAAATCCCCAATACACTTTTGCTTAAATAAACAACAGCTCAGAAGTAGTGCATCATATAGTAATTAACAAATATAACATTTCTTCTATTTGCCGGACTATTCTTCTTGTCCTTTATGATATTCAACCACCTAACTAGATTATCATTTCCCCCAAGCATTGTTTCTGAAATTTCATAAACACAGTAAATAATTTCTTTTAATTATGTAATTTTTAGTTTCTTTAAGAATACTAAATATCCAAGGGTGATGTTATTTTTTCCTTAGTGCAATGTGAAAAGGACATCCTGAAGTGGGGTCTTGCAATATTAGAGAAAAAGTAGGATGTAATATTTATTTTAAAAACCAAAGTGAAACATTTCAAAGAAGAGATAACCTAATATTTGCATAAGTTAAATTATGCATCATTTTAAAGGTTAACTTATACATAAATATTGTTTCAGCAACAATAAAAACGATTTAATGAATACACACCAAGAAATCGGACAGTTCGCCGCACCAGTGGGTTTATATAGCAACAGTCTCCAGTTAAAATAGTTTTTTCCTGGTTTTCAAAATCCCTTGTGGCTAGTTGTAGGCAAAACACAGCAGTTTCTCCAACTATTATCTTGCAAGGAAATAAAAGATTAAAAATATTAGAATATAAACAATATAGATGTAGAACATTTTTATTTAAAAAATGCAAAATGGAGTTCCTTTGATGTAATAATCTCATGTAAAACTGAGCCATATTTGCTTACTTATACGTTTTATTATAACCTGATCCCTATATATGTAAACCATATTTCTGTCAATTCCAGGGAGTCCTAAACTGATAACTTATGGATAAAAATGAATTATAACATTTTTGCTTTCTAAAAGCCTTGATTAAAAATAAATAAAGTATTTTTACTTATTTTTGGCGTGTAACTAAATTCCATGTTTTATTTTTTAAGTAACTGTGTCTTGTTTAAATTTGACTCTGATATGGAATTCAGAACAGATTGTCTATGCAAATATTTTTGAAAGGATCTTATAGAGACATACTAACTTAAAATCATATTAGTAGTTTCATAATAAGAAAAAAATTAATTTGTATATGTTTGGCCTCGAGATCATCCTATTCTGAGACATTGTTAAGAATTGTAATATCTTAATATTATATATTAATAGGAAATATATATTTAATATAAATAATATAGAGAATATATTAATAAAGAATATTAACATATTCTTTATACTTAGTGTAAATACATTATTTTAATCTTTATAAAAGCCATAGAAAACAGGGAAGATTATCATACCCTTTTTACAAGTAGAGAAACCAAGACTTGGAACACAAGTGAATTGCCCAACAGCTAGCAAGGAGAACTAGTTTCCAGTATAGATTCTTTGCTCTACTACGCTGACTTATTAAAGGATCAGGCTATCTTACTTACATTCCAGTGGTTTTCATACATAGCCCTCAAAATCATCCAGCAAGACATTAGAGCAGGTATTATTATTCCATTTTACAGATGAGGAAATAGAGATTTAGGGAGGTTAAATAATTTCCATGTCTTGAGGCCAGTCAGAAGCCAAGCAGAAATTTCTGACTCAGCATCAGATCTTTTGACTTCATTTAATACCATGAACAACAGAACAAGAAAAAAGATAAAGAGAAGAAGCAGCCAATAGCATGTCTGCTGATTTGTCATTGTTAGGTTTGTTTTTAGTATGTTTTGTCAAATTTAGTTAAGATGCTATATAGGGAGCCCCTGACATTCCTCAGAGAAACACTTTTGGGGTCTCCATGAAAATTGCTATCTATGATTACAAGATATTCAAAATAGCAAGTGGGGGCCAGAGAAGGAGGAGAAGATCACAGCAGGTTAGGTGTTTGACCTATTTTTACCCCAATGTGAAGGCAGATTATAAAGTATCTCTTCATTTTCATCCTTATTTCTACCTCCTTTTCTTCTTTTCTTATTTTACCTCTTTTTCCAAGCAGACCAGAGTTCAGGGTTGAACTAGAAGGTGTTGAGCTGAACGAAATTAAAAAAGAGACATATCTGGTGAGCTGTGACAGAATTAGGAAAGACTAGAATTTCCAAATTCCTCCTGAATTTTAACTTTGGCTCTGGTGAAGTAGAGCAGGTGTGTGATAACACAGTTCATCCAGCCAAAGGAGGCACAAGAATTATTTCTCATGGGGATGTCATCTGGTACCAGGGCCCAAGGAAGAACTGACAAATAGACAAGCTGTGCAATTGACAAGTTCTTATCTCCCCTTCCCTAGTAACTCTTTCATGTCCCACTCTTCTCCACTGCCCCTTGAAAAAAATTGCCACCACGATGCTTTCTGGGTTTTCAGATTCAACTTCTTCCGGGTCTGTTTTGCCCTAGAATGCTCCAAACTCTAATAATCCACCATCCACTCCACTTCACGAGCTGACTGGTTCCCCACCTGACTTGCTGCCTTCTCTGCCTCCTCCTCTCCATGGCAGCCTCCACTGGGTCTCCACCCCACAGGACCCTTACCCCAACTCAGGCTGTGAACACCCTAAACTTCCTAGAATGTAGCAGGCACCCAATAATTCTTATTTAATGCATAAATAAATCTCATCCTCAAAAAATACCTCATCTTTAACAGATCGGCTTTGCTTTTGACCTTTTGTCTGACTTCTAATAACCATCTTCTGCCTTGTTCCTGGGATGAAGGATCTACCCCATATCCTAGTTCCTACAACCAGATCCTGTAAGTGACATCCCTGCCTTGATAACTCCTTTAGTTACCATGTCCCTGACAGACTAAGAACTGCCTTGTTTGGGCCACTTTTCCCAGGGATAGTCTTGCCACTGGCTTCCCAGTGCTGACCTCTTTCCTGCATCTCAGCATGTTTCATGCTTCCAGATTTTCTATTTGTGTCTTGGGCATATCTGTCCAAGCAGTGTCTCAGTCAATACTGTTTGGCTGCCACTACAAGGAACCCACTCAAACTACATTAAGCAAAATAGGGAATTTATTCTAGGGTTACTTCCCTCAGAACCTAAGGGAGAGGTGGGTTGGGGATTAGATCCATGAATGGAAAGTCCTCAGGAGTCCAGGCAACGACTGCCTCCATCTCATTCTCCCTCTTCCCTGGAGTGACACTGTGTACATCTCAGCTCCTCTGTGTACATCTGACTCATCCTTGCCTTTCTGCAAGCTAGTTCCCCTGTTTCTCAGCACACATGGTTTCCTCAACAGTCTCCAAAAACCTTATCTTGAATGTGTCAGCTCAGTTCAAGGAAACTGTTCAACCGATAAGATTTACCAAACCCTAATTCCCAGGGAGTTTGGGTTGAGATAGGGGTCTTTCCTGGTCCAATGAACCAAGGTGTGTAGGTGTGTCATGGTATATGAAAACTACCTCTGTGGCCAGAGAGGGAGTTCTCAAAAACAGAGCTGCTATGACCAGATGTCTACTTCAAATTGCCAACCATCACATCTCAAGGTTCCCCTTGCTATCTCTAGGCTTAGCCCACAACCTCTATCTTTTACAGGAATTTTCTCAAATAAATCTCTTGAATATCTTAATCATATTTGCTACTGGTTCTAGGAAAACATAAACTAACACAGCACCAAAGAAAGACAGAGTGTTATCACGACTACAAAAGGGAGGGGTTGTTATTCGACCAGTGTAGAGGATTCAGAAACGACTCCAACCAGAAAGACAGTGTTAGGAGAGGAGGCAGCCTTGACCTCAACAGAGACTAAAGTAGATTCAGTTTGCCTTGGAGGCAGAGGCACATAGATAGCACTTGGTAAATGCTAACCATTATTATAATCATTGAAAAAGTTATTGGTAACAAGAATATCAACAATAAAAATGCAGTAGCATTAATATACGGTCTAACTTGTATATGTAATCATATGTAATTGATGATATTGCTATTAATAATTGATATTCTTATTTACTTTTTCTTCCTAAGCTTAGCACAGTCCTAGATACAAAGCAGGGACTTTTCACTATTTTTCTCCTATTTCTCTATCCTTATGACTAATTTAATACCAAGTCATATTGACTCTAATGCTTACATTTCTCTTTTTCTCTTGAATTTTAATGAGAGGCTCTGGTCAGTGAATTACAGAGCTAAATTCTGTATTCTCCAGTATTTTATTTTGGCTCTTTTTCTTCTTCGTCCAGAAGCCCTCCCTGGTGGACATCATTCCTCCTAAGGCTTTGCCAACCTTTGCTCCTCTAAGGAATACTAAATATGTACCTTTCCCTAAACTCCAGATGTAGGTCCCCATCTACCCATAAAACGGCAATATCTTAACATGCTCAGATCTACCTGTGGAAGTTCTCACAGCCTTCCCATCCAACGTCAAATCCCAGCACCCCATCCCGAACCTCCTGCTCTTCTGTGTCACCTTCTCAGTTAATATATTCATCCTCTACTTGGACGATCGAGCTAAAAGTCTCACGCCCTGATGTGTCATGATGATGCCTTCATTTCCCTCATTTGCTTCTATCAATTGATTTTTATTTATTTTGGTTTTTAATTGACAAATAAAAATTGTATATATTTATAGTGTACAATATGATGTTTTGAAATATGTATACATTATGTAATGGCTAAATCAAACTAATTAACACATTCATTACCTCACATAGTCATTATTTTCTGTGGCAAGAACACTTAAAATCTACTCTCTTAACAATTTTTAATTATACAGTACATTGTTATTAACTAAAGTTATCACGTAGTACAAGAGATCTCTTGAACTTACTCTTTCTATCTAACTGAATTTGCATCAATTGCTAAATCCTGTTGATTTTGTATCTCAATTGTATTTCAAATATGACCATTTTTACCATTATTCCCATTTTAAAATCTAGTTCTTCTTCATTTTTTTCCTACATTAAAGCATCCTTGGAACTCATGTTTGTGCTTCTATTTTCTCTGCTCTTCAAGCCATTACTGCCAGATTAATCTATTGAAAACAAATTTTGAGCAATTCAAACCTTCTATTTACAATTTTCAGTGCATCCTCATAGCCTATGGATTAACAGGAAATGTCATAAGAGATCATTTACAACTGATCCTAAATCCATCTTTTTCAGCTTCTGCAACTCTTACATAGCCTTCGGACATATTGTTCTAGTCACAGCTAAACATTTTCATTTGCCAACATACCAGGCATTTTCATACAGCCAGGCTTTTATACTGGGTCCATGGCTTACTACAGCTTGGTAGGCAGGGTATTGTTCTGTGCTTGAGACATGATTTAATGCCTATTCTATTGCAACTTCATGTCTATTCCTGGTGCAATTCATCCTTCCCTGCTCTGTGTTCCAGTGACACTTTGTACCTTTATCATGGCAATTTCCATGTTTTTATAGCATCAGTAACATCTGTCTCCTCCACTCCTCAATTGAGAGCTTCTCTGAGGCAGGGATTGTGTAACGTTTACCTTTATACTTTGAGTATTCAAGCACAGTGACTGACAATAAATGGGAATACTGTGTGAATGAATAAAATCCAGTTCACTCTACCCATTTTATAGATAAGCAAACCTATCCAGAGAGACAGAGAACTTAAACATGCCCGAGTTGTGTAGTTACTGACATAGCCAGAATCTCAATCCAAGTTCAGAGCCACAGCCTCTGCCTAGGAACTTGCAAACTTCCCCCCAACGTTTCCAAGTTAAGACAGGTCAGCCCCGGCTCTCCACGCACAGGATACGCTGGAGCTTCACCGCATTCCCAGCATCTCTACAGCTTTAAAGGGTAGGCCGTGGGCACAAAGCACCTCATCAGGACCTTCGCAGCTCCTCTTGTGTTCAAGTGTAAGAGAACTGAGTACAGAAAAAAGACTTTCCTGACCCTGTTAGCACACATGCCAGTATTCCAACAAAGACCAAAAGAGTTCATGTCATCCTTTCTAACTCCACTGTTATTTTTTGAGATTCCCTTTCCACTAAAATTTCTTCATGTCTTCCTTGCTCTTAGGTGGAATTGAGGACCCAGTGTTTTAGTCATTTTCTCACCCCGTGTCAGGAAGGGATTCTTAATTCTGGAGTCGCTGGCTGCCATTTTCACTAGATTCCCAAAGCAGCTCTGGGGTAAAAAGTATCGCTGGTTTCCTTTCCCTCCGGGGAGTCAGGGAGCGGGAAACACGAGAGTGCAAGGGTATAGAAGCCATACATGGGGATGCTAAAAGATTTGTCACTTCACAGTTTGCCTTGATAAAATGTCCTTTCTCCAGTGAACTAACAAATGAAAGCTGTTTCCAGAGAGAGTTGAGGTGATGAACGGCGTTAACCGAGATGGACCAAGAAGGAACCCGGCCCCTCCTCCTGCCTGCCACAGGCACCGGCTGTCTGCAGGTAGTGAGCAAGGAGCAGAACGCTGGGGAGGACGCCTGTCACCTTGGAGGGGAGCATTAACTGGCCTCCCTATATCAGCCTTTCATGGAGGTGCTCCTCCCCCACCTCAGCGAAGCTCTCTCTTCAGTGAGACATGAAAGAGAAAGGAGGAAAAAAGACCCTAGTGGCAGACAGAATGTAGGCCGGCACAGTAAGTGCTCAGCTGTCACCCCTCACCTCGTGTCTCTTTCATCTTCCTTCATCTGGGCCCACTAACCTTATCCCATCCCCACTCCTCCCTCTGCCATGAGAGGCAAAGCCCCTGCCTGTTCCCCACTTCTATAGGAAGCCCTCAAGCAACCTCCATGGAAGATTAGCAACTGTTCATGGTCCCTGTCTATCTGATGTGGAAGGTGATGAGATGCCCACCAAGAGCTCAGGGGCTGATCCTGAAAGGCCCTCACTGCTTTATCTACCCCACTAGGGCTGTTTCTGAGCAATGGTGCAGTTCTTGAGTCACAGTCCCCTCCCCCTGCACCCTACAGTCTGCCTCCTTGTGGGCAAGAGTTCTGTTCCTAAAACTGCCTGATGGAAGCCCTGCATCCCACTGACACACCTCCCCAAACCTGAGTGCCATGTTCCCTATTACAACCCATCCCCTTATGGGGTCCTATAGTATGTTTCATTAAATTCAGTGTTGAACATGATGAAACCCTCAAACCTACCCTTGCCTAACAAGCTGGAGCTACACACTACCTCTCCCTAATGACCCATCTAAGTCTCCGTCCTGGCTTTGAGGACAGATTTGGTATCCAGCCCTGTTTTTTATCCATTACCTTGTTTGGCAGTGAGTAAAAAGCCTCATCTTGCTAATGAACAGAAACTTACAAAAATGCAGTTGTGAATCATAAATCCCTAGGTATACATGTCTCCAGGATGACTATATAACTTGGCTCTCATGCCTCAACTCCCAGAGGCTGACCCTTTGTTATCTACATTCCTTAATGACAAAATGCTGAAGTAAGCTTTTCTTGGAAGATAAAATCATGGTAGATATTCATCAAATGTCAAACTCCAAATAGTTTTATGTTTACATTTATAAGAACCCAGTTAGAAATTCCTCTCTCTTCCAGCTGGTGGTGACTCAAAAATATCTATGCATCATTGATTTGAAATCGGTATAAGAAAACCATTTCAGATGTAATGCAGCAAAGTAGGGGTCATGCGATCAGTGTGATGGTATTTGGCATGCAGCTCACATCCTTTAGATATATGTGAAATAGTATCTGAAAAGCAAAGTTAACCCCTAATAGTTATGGGACACACTTAAATTTTAAACTCGAATGTGTGAAGCCAGTGAAATGCAGGTGGGGTGGTGGTTATTTGTTATAGCAGCTAGAACTTGTTACATCTCCCTGTTTTTTTAAAAAAGAGAGAGCAAATCTCAGGTTCAGAGCCTTTAGCAGAAAACAATAACTGTCTAGAATTTAAAAACAATCATTTTTATTATATTTATTTTATAGTTTCCCTTTATCAAGTGATTTTGGTGTTCTATTTATGGTAATGGTATAAAATGTGCTTTTATAATAGTTTGCTGGTAAAGCGGATCAATTTAAAGAAAAAATAAGTGATAGCTGAGGTGGTATGCAGTTATGACAGAAATCATAAAGTCTATGCCCTGAGGGGGAAATTTGGGAAACATTTAACATATAATAAAAGCTAAGTTACATTGAGGTTTACTAGGTTTTAGGCATTGTTCTAAGTGCTTTGCAAGTATCTACCAATCTTCCAAGCAACCCTATGAGGCAACTGCTATTATTAAAATCCAGTTACAGACGAAGAAAATAAAGTATAAGGTAAACTGTACATGTTACTAGCAGCAGTTGAGATTGTGGGCATGTGACAACCAGGAGGCTCCGACACCCAGGGAAAGAACAGTTTGAGTGAAGTGGTGGGCCAAGGGCAGCTTAGATAGAAGGATCAAGAATTGGATTTGATCCTTTGAGTCAAGATTTTTAGACTTTAAGAGACACTTGTCAAAATGTAGATACCGGGGTATAAGAAACACATGAAGCTGTCATCCCAACCATTGGGTGAAATAGCTTATTAACTCACTTTTCAATTGGGAAACCAGTGGAAAGATACTTGTCTATTTTGAAAGCTCTACAGGCAAGGGTTCTCAAATGTGGTCCCTGGACAAGCAGCATCAGCAACAGCTGGGAACTTGATGGAAATGCACATTCTAGGGCCCTACTCCTACTGACTCAGAAACTGTAGGGGTGGGGTCTGGCCATCTGTGTTTTAACAAGCCCTCCGTGCTCTACGAGATATGTCAAGGGGTCTAAAATTCCTTTTCGTCACACATTTTAAATTTGTCAGGGATATTTTAAAAGTGATTTTTAGATATTTATTTGAACAAGTTATTATGTACTTTATACAAAGAGCTATTACAGGCATTGTGCAGGGTGGGATTATAGAAAGAGAGGTTAAATGAATCCTAAAATAAAAAGCAATATAACACTCTCACTTTCCAGATATGTCAAGGGAGGCTTGAAGAGATGAAGCGTCCTGAGAAGGATGGCTCAGCTAACCAATGCTCAGCACCCACCAGGTCACTCACGTCCTCTGCCTCAGAGTTCACTGCACTGCTCGCTATGGTCAAATGGACAAAACCGTCAAATGTGCAACTTACCTGCCAACGCAGATATAGGCACAAATAATACTAGTGAATGAATAAAGAATAGATGAGATCAGGGGTAACTGATGACTGAGAACTGAGTGTGCGAGTGACCAAAACTTACACAAAAAGGAATTTACTGTTCCGTTTTGGAACACTCTTGCAGGAAGGCATTCAGTCCTCTTCAGTGCCGTCTAAGTAGTATAGTCAATATCAACCCTGCAGGGCCTGAGGACCTGAGAACACAGGTTGGGAAAGTACTGCCTTCAATGTTTGTCCCAAGCACTGCTCTTGTCTCTCCAAGGCAGTCCAGTGAGTCTGAACTCAAGAACCAAAATGCATGGGGCTGAGTGTTGGCTTTACCTCTCTTTAGCTGAATGACCTTGGGTAAGTCATAGAACTTCGTTTCACCTCAGTGTCCTCATCTATAAAATGGAAACAATAGAAATAATGTCATCATGGAGATATCGTGAAGATTAAATGAGTTGTTATAAAATTCTGAGAACAGGGATTGGCACAGAGTAAGTATTATCTAGATTTTAGCCATTGTTACATGACATTGGCTCTGTCCAGCTAAGATCTGTGATGGGCTAGTATTTTTAGTAGGGAGTAAGGGAGTCTGGAATGCTTAGAATAGGATAATAGAGACATTTGATGATTTGGGGTGATGCAAAACTCCTGACACTTTTGGTGTGCATGTGGATGGAGGGTCAGCAGGAGAACACAGAAAAAGGAGGCAGGGTCTGCTTAACCAGCAGGCATAGATTCACAAACCATGAGCGTTCTTTCCTCAAATGGCCAGAAGCTTCTGAAAACTATTTAAAAACACTTCGCTAGTTAAAATAAATGCTCCCGATTAAACGTTATGTGATCTTAATGCTTTGCCCAACCATTCATATAAATGCAGTGAACATAAGCTATCAAAAATGAATTATAAGAACACTGGAATACAAACACATTTTGTATACTCGTTTTGTTTTTAATTTTAATACATGAAGTCAATGCCTCTATGCTTACAGATCTGCTGAAGGCCAGTACTATTATAATGTACCTGCTATGCCTCAAAAAAGGTAACTCATAATTAATAAAGATTAATATACAGGTTATCAGCAAGCCTTCCAGCTCTTCTAAGTTACACATTAGAATCAATTCCCCCTCTTCTTTATCAATAATAAAAAATCAACATGATAAAATTTAAATTCTCTTTGGGATTTTGGGATGATGGAGTTTTTAGAAATAGGCCTTTGAAGCACAAGTAAAAATTAACTGTCCCTACGTCACTGCTTCTCAAATGATATTTAGCAGGATGTTAAGTGATATTTTGCAGGAAAAAAATAATTCCTGGTAAAGAAAAATCAGCTGAAACCTGTGAACTCTAACCCCTCCTGGAAATTCAAATGCAGATTAGTACCTCAAGATTCATAATTTCCAGCAGGTCCATGATGACATTATTTCATTGTCTTCATCTTATAGGTAAGGGCACAAAGGCACAGAAAGATTGCATTATGATTTACCTAAGGTCATTCAGCTAAGACATAAAGCCAGGACTCAACCCTTGCCATCTAGTCTGGAGTTCAACTTGACACTGTAATATTTTATTATTTTGCTCTATTTTGGGAAGAAAAGTCTGGAAGCTAAAGCTTTCTTGTATGAACTTGTAAATTTATGAGTGTAAATTTTCCTCCCAATTAGGTTTTTGCGTGAACAATGACAAATTAGGTTTTTGCATGACAACCTGTAAAGAAAACTGTTACCTTTACTGCCCAGTGTTTTCCAAACTTACTTGATTTTAGAAATCTATATTCTAGGGACAATCATAAATATTTATTAGAACTTGTGTCCCAAAAACATGAGGGAAAGTAGGTAAAAGCAAAAGTCTTCTTTCTTCTTAGAGGAGAGAAATCAGAATTTAGGAAAGATTGACTAGTATAGCTATGAGAATTAGAGCTTTTTCAGAAAGAAAAAGTAAAGCTGGAAAAAGCTGACTTTATAAAGTGGCAATGAACTCATTCACCACTTCCATGATTATTATGAAGGGTAGAAAGGAAAATTTAAAACAAAAGAGAACAAATATTAATTCACACAATGGGAGAGAAAAATATTACTCTAAAAGGAAATATAGGTGGGAAATGAAAGAGGCATTTCAGTAGTCTTTTGAGATTTATGTGCAGCAGCAGGTGGCTGGGAAAGGATATTGGGATTTATCTGACCTTTCAGATCTACAGCTTAGAAAGAATAACATTCTTTTTCTTACAGTACAGAAGATCTATACCTTTCCTCACTTGACTTCCTTGGGGTATATGCTGACAACTGTATCTGGGAGAATTGTCAGGGACCTGAGCCAGTGGTGGCTCTTTATCTATGTCTGGGAGCAGACAGTAAATTCCACCTGTTTTTCTTTTTTCTATTTTATTATTTTTACTGCTCCCCCCCTTTTTTCTTTTTTGCTAGTTCAGAAAATCTACGTTGCTGTATGGTTGAGATATCTTTAGCTCCAGAATATAGGTTTCTGTTGTACAATGGACTGAATTATTAGTGGTCACCTTCAAGTGCCCTATCGCTGCATTAAGGGAGTATGTATTCAATAGACTAAACCGTGATGCTCTGAGTAACACTCTTCTTTTCATGAAAATAGGCTTTCGAGGTGACAGCTCTGCCTGGGAAAGTAGAAACAGTATTCCTTGCAATTTCAAATTCATCATACAGATCTTTCCCTTGAGGCCATCTTCTTCCGGGTTTCTTGGCTTTCATTTCTCCCAGCTTTAAACAGACTGCCACAACAAATGTCTTTTAAGGCCACTCATTTTTACAGAAAAAAAAAAGGACTAGACATTTGAAGGACTTTATTTTTAAAACTCTTTCACAGGAAGAGTAAATGTTGATTACATAGGAAATCCTTATACTTTACCAAGCCATTAAAAATGTTTGATGAGAATGTACAAAGAAAAGCATGATTGAAACCCAAAAATAAATGAATGATATGAATTTTGGAATGTAAACTCATTTTGCAGTCTGGTCTCATTTGCACTCAGTATAAGTACAACTTTCTAGCTTACTGCTCACAGTGTATTAGGAAGAGATATAATTTAAATGTGAAATCCTAACAGCTCTGAATCGGTTTAATTTGTTAAGTAAGCCAATTTATAATACTTTCCAATATATAATGGGGAATACATTTAGAAAATAGATTATTTATTATCCCAAATGCCTTTAATTTCAGTTTATGATACATGTATATTTATTATGTAAATTCATAAACACATTACCTATTATCATTTTAAAAAGTGACACATGGCACTAACCATAGACCAGGTACTGTTTTAATATCTTACATGTATTAATTTGATTTGGTCTTCACAACTACACTATAAGGTAGGTATTATCACCCCCACTTTACAGATAAGGAAACTGAGGCACAAAGAAGTTAAGTAATTTCCCTTAAGTTCTCATTATGGCAGACTTGGCAGTTTGACTCCAATCTTAATACTCTTAATACTATATTCATCACAAAAGATTTTTGTAGGAATGGAGTCAAAGCACTTTGTAAGATACATTTTAACCTACTTTATCACTCAATGTCAAACTTAACATTATAATATTTTATTATTTTGCTTTATTTTACGAATAAAAGTTAAAACATTTTTATCTCAACTTCTGCACTTATAGATACAGTTTCTTCCAAATAGCTTTTCTGCATAAAGCGTAAGCATGGAATCTGTTTTTTTTTTCAATCTAAATAAGGCCGATAAGTTGCTCTTACAAACAGTTTCATTTATTCAAACAAAGAGTAGAGTACAGAGTCTATATTGGTGGGCAGAGAGTATGGTGGGGCTGGGAATATTGATTTCTGCAGTGTTTTCCCCCACTGCATCTTATTTTTAGAATCAGCCTGCTTCTCCAAAATGCTTTTTTGAAATATTAGTGATGGGGCAGTTTGGCGGGAGGTGAAGAAAGTAACATGTTTCAGATAATATTAACAGGAAGTTCATTTAAGAAAAGATAAAATTTTGGAAAAAAGTTATAGTATAGATTCATATTATTTTTCAAAACAATAATGATTACATATTTATTTACAAACACTAAATGGCATACTAGAAGCCTAAACAACTGATATAAAAGCCTTTTTAGTGATTCTAATTGTTCAGGGGAAAAACAGTATGACTTTGGAGCCCACTATCTCTTTCATACATAGCTCACAAAATTCTATGCTATTTTCCCACTATCCCTCCTTGCAAAATTCAGATTAGCATTTCCATTATTTAAATATGCATGTAAAAAATCACCCTGAGATAAGAATTCCTGACTTTTACACTTGGAAGGAAATCAATCTTATCCAGTCTTCATCCTTTAGAATGCTTGTTCAAATGTCCAAATCATGCATAATCTTAGACTCTGCTTCTCTGTTGAGTCCTATTGTGGGCTGACAAAATATCGAGAGTCATCACATCTCTGCAGTCAGCATGAGTGTTGCTGAGAACGTAAAATGCCAGCTGCAAGCCCCCTGGCACTGAAGTCCAGAACTCTGAGTGGCAATGCCCAGTGAAGGTTTTAGAAGCAGTTTTCCTCTGTTCTGTCCTTTCTATTTCATTGAGAAACAGAATTAGTCTTTCTGATCCTTTTATTGTGAGGAATATTTTCATGTTAATAGTGGCTCCTTCTCATCTTGGCCCAGACTGTGCAGGAGCCCCCGTGGTCTCCCCACTGGAACCATCTGTATTCCTGATGGGTGACGACACTTCGAAGGTTGAACAAGCCCCCATTTGTAGAGTATTGTACTAACTGCTGTGCTATATTCTCTGACTTCCACCTCTGACTTAACCATGGAGAATCATGGGTGGTGTTTGTCCTGAATAAACCCTGGATGGGAAGAAAGAAAGTCCCTCTTGGAAATGAGAAATGAGGATTCTCATAGAGCAGCCTTTCTTCCCAAGCTCGCCTTGGTACTACAGGACATTTCGAAATCACAGTTTCTTGACCTATTGTTTATCACATTTCACAGCTGGCAGACATATGAGAATTCTGCAATTCAATATCAAAAAGTAAATTTGTAATAGATATTTGAACTCCTGTGAACATTTGAGTCCTATGGGACTCAAACACTCAGGAATATATATATAAAAAAATTCCCTCAAAAAGCAACAGAAAATAATTCTACTTAATGAGCACTTCTGGGCAGTTTGCTGGCCAGCAGTTTTAGGTGACTCTTAAAATTTCAATCAAGTTTTCTTTCAAAATCTAAATTATAATCTTTCCATATGAACTTCAGTAAAATAGTATTAAAATGAATCTGTTATATGCAGTACTGATACTTTTAAAGCCTATTTAACATCAGTTTGTATAATTAATGACACCATTAGAATATTGAGGTCAATTAAAATTCTTCATATCTTGAAGTAAAACTAAAACTCTATTTAATAATTATTTATTGGACTTAAACTTATAAAAGTAGGAGACACTGTTGTTTGCCTAATCAATGTTAACTATATCTCTTTCTCCAACAGCCTTGATTTTGTTCAGTTATACACCTTCTTGTATGGCTCTGACCTTCAGGGGAGTCAGGGCCATCCTGCACCTCAAGGGATGAATGATTTACCAAGTCCTATGGCCCTGTGTACCCAATCTATGGCTAATTTAGGCCTGAATATGGGATGAAATTCTGCCCAGTGAAGCATGAGGAGGCTTCTGCTAGGGATGGGTGCTTTCGAAATAGAAGTTTCTAGCTTTTAAAGGCACTCACAGAAGAAATTTTTTTTTTCTGCTGGAAATCATAATGTTTGCATATGATTTCTAGAAAAAGGGTGGCCACTGTGCAATCACAAGGAGATCCAGCCAAGAGCAGAACAGACACATATTATGGCACAGTAAACAGAGAAGAGATACCTGGATCTTTGATCTCTTGTTCAGATAGTGAATTAGTTATTTCTGAGACATCCTAGCTTAGCACTCCTTGCTATGTGACATAATAAGGTTTCCTAATCGTTTAGACGTTTAAGTCAGAGTTTTCTATTATTTGCAGATTAAAGTAAGTTAATTGGTACAAGGACCCTGAACCTGTGAAGTATCATGGAAGATAAAAATATACAAAAACTATACATAAATACAAATAACCACAATACTGTATTCATAAATGTAGAGGTTGAATGTAAGAAGAGAATACATTAAATTGGTGAGAGGAGGGTGTGTAAAGAGTAAGAAAGTCTTACAAAAGTTGATGTTTTTACGCACATGGCTTGAAAGGATAGGGTTATGCTTACCACAAGTAAAAGAATGGTGACTGGGAAACAAGATAGAGAGAAGGAATAAGAGAAGAAGCTCTACAGGAAGGCTGACCATATAATTTGTCATCCAAATTACTATACTTTTAAGTGTGAAGTGGGAAGCTTAGTAATATTGATGCTAAGACCACAAGAATAAACTAGAACTGACCCAGGAAAACCAGGACACATGGTTACCACAATTATAGTGGTAAATATAAATTGATTTATATAAATGTAGGAGAACGTAAAGTCTCAGAGGAGTGGAAATATAGGATGTCCTTGAGAAATAGTAAGCCGCTCAATTTGGCTGGCACGTGGACTAGATATGAGAGCCTAATGGGAAATTACCTTGGGACCACGATGTAAATGCTTGGGGATCCAGGTGAGAAGTTGGTACTTAATTTTGTTCACAGTGGGAGGGGTGAGAACAGACCTGTCCTTCAGGAAAATCAATCTGGAAGGGAGCAGAGGAAACTAGAGAGAGGAAGTAAAAAGTCCAGTGAGTAGCTATCACAGTAATTCTTTCCAGGTAATGAACCAAGTTTAAAGCAGCGGGAAACTTTTGCTTAAAAGGCCATGTGCAAATAATGAGGAGGGGAGAGCACATGGAAAGAAAGGTCCAAAGTCAATTTTGAAATCACCTACATTTGGGGAGTGGGAAATAAAAAGAGAAGCAAATGAAGGACACCAAGCACGAATGTCAGCGAGTAAGAAGAAAATTATCCTGTCATGGAACTCAGGACAGGACAGACTTTCAAGAGGGGGATCACTGGTGCCGTGTTCAGTGTTGCAAGGAAGTGGAGGAAGTAAATGTCCAAGCAAGGAGGCTGCTGTTGGTGACCTCCAAGAAAAAGCTTGACAGTGATGAATGCAGAGAACTTTTTCACATTGCCTTTACCTTTCAGAAAAACCTTGTTAGTTGAATCAATGGAATAATTCTCGAAAAAAAAAAAAAAAGTTTGACATCAAGTGACTTGACAATGGCTTTGACTTAAATAATGAAATCAATTAGTTGAAGAGTAGAAGGTGGAAGGAACTCTGAAATGGATTACAGGTGTTTCATCTTACTTCATTCTTAGCTCCACCTTTTCCCACCCACTTCGCAAAGTCAGAGGTGCTTGTGTGTGTTTCTTCCCCCTTGGTCTCCAAACTTTAAGCTCAGCCCTCCCTGATCTCCGAAAACCCCAAATTTAGGCAGGAGAGAATAACACAGCTATAGAATAAGCTGTGATTCAGTATCAAGTCTCCTTCTCTGCTAATTCAGGTTGAACATTCTGGCCCATATTTGAAAATAAGATTTATGCATTAGCCTGAAACTCAACTTCCACTTTATACCTGATTTCTGTTAGCTGATCCCTGTTCCTGAGTTTCTGCTTTGATTGCCTACTTAGCACCTCAGTGCCTATAAGGCTGGGACTGTCTGGGACTGTGGCCCCTGTCTGTCTTCCAGGTACTGGAATTTTGCTGATGAATCCCATATGGTGGCTCAGTCACTATTCTCTTACTTAGCAACAGATTTTCTTAACACATTCCTGCTCCTAGACTCCTGGGAGCCATGTTCTGCCCACCTACAGGACATGCCACTACTCCCCACCAGGCCTCCCTGATGCCCACTCTTTCCTGGAATACCCGGCTTCTGTACTTATTCCTCCTAGAGCCCATGTTCTGTTGTAGAGCCAGATGCCCAGAGCACCTTCAGGGGAATCTGCTCTTCCAGGCCTTGACTGTGTCCATGTCTCAAATGTGTCCATGGCCTGATTCTTGCTGACTTAATCCACACCATTGGGTTACCCCACACCATTGCCTCACCCAGTGCTGGTGCATGATAATAGGTTTTTGTATCGAATTCTGTCTTTGCAAAAAGCATCAGGCAAGTAAACTAGAACCAGAGGAAAACAGATTTTGCATTGTTCCCTTCCTTCTATTGACAGAAATCGCAGCAAGTGATTCACGCCCTTGGAGATATACAGGAAGCCGTGAGAAGCACTGATGCATACAGATGAACTGAAGCCTTTTAAGGTTGCTGCAGCATATTTGTTGTCAATACTTACAGCATGAATAAAGTTGTAGGAACAATAGTTTGGCGATAATATTTGAATTAAAAGCACGAATATAGCCCACATGTATTTGATGATAGCACAATATTGACTTCTCCCAATATCTATCCAACCCGATCAATGGCTCTGATAATCAAGCACAAATACACACATATGCTTCTCCTGACAGGGGTATTTGCCTGGAAAAAGGGGAAGCTGGACCCACAGACATTAATATCATCGGCACCTTTAATAAAAGTGAAGACAAAGAAAAACACTTCCCCATTTCCAGCAAATCAGGACACCTGGACCTAAGCTCTACCACACCAACAAAGGATATGAGCTGTCGAGGGGAGTAATGGACAACATATGTTAATATTTGCAATTTTCCCACTACATTGTGAGATCCATGAGGATTTCCTTTTCATTGTTTACTCCCATTTCTAGCAAGCTGCCTGGCATGTGATAGACACACACTAAGAGTTGTACAGATTAATACATCTATTAAATGGACTACGACAGAGCCAGAGTAGTTGTGGCTCCAGGAAACACACAGGCCTTGCAACCTCCAAGGCACTTGCTGCCATGATGTATGCTGGAGATGAGATCATACTACTCAAAAAAAAAAGCAAGAATGACTAAATGAGGCCATGAATAACCTTTCTCCAACAACTTCTTTAATATATACACAGAGCTAGCAAAAGGAAGAGGGGGTGGGGAGAGAATCCACACGCAGTAATGAATCTTTTCCTCCCACAGTGAGACACATGGAAGGGAAATCTGTAATATGTTCTGATCCAAATTTAAGCTTCAAAAATGTTCGAATATTTTCACATCCTTCTCCATTTCCTAACCTTGATGAAAAGGGTATTTTGCAAAAAAGGTATTTTAAAAGTCATATTTGAAACAGTAACAGTAATTCAAGTGTGCGTTAATTTCAAAAAACTTTAAAAATCTATTCAATTGTATTAATATCTCCTGAAGTATAGATCAAAATGGTGCATATCAATTCAGTGGTATTTCGTAAACTCATAGAAAAAGTGGATTAGGAAACCACTAAGTTTCTTTAATTAACAGGAAAAAAAAGATGTCTAGATCTGCCCTGTCCAATGCAACTGCCACTAACCTTGAGCTCTTGACTACTGGGCACTCAAAAGGTAGCTGCTCCAGATGGCAATATGTTGTAAGTGTAAGATTCACACAGGATTTCAAAGACTTAGTATAAAAAAGGATGACAAATAACTTATCAATAAATTTTTATATTGATTACATGTTGGAACGATATTTTGCATATGCAGGGTTAGTGAAATATAATATTATAATTAATTTTAGCTGTTTTTATTTTTTTAATATGTCTCCTAAAAAATTTAAAATATGGTCCATATTATATTTCTATTGGATATCACGGGTCTGGATTCTATTCTTATATTCCCTGGCTTATCCTAACCACAGATTATTGCTCAATAATCATAATTGCTCCTAGGTCCTAGGTTTTGTAAGGAGCAGGGCAGAGGGAGCTGCGTGGACACAGACTTCTGAGGCTTTGTTTCGTGTGCACATCTAATTGATTTTCTAAGGCAGAAATATAAAATTAAATGTGAGGAGAACTTTCAGAAAACTTTTCTTCATGTTTCTTTATTACAGTGTCTTGGTCTTTAAAAGATTAAATGTCTTTTGATGATGGCTCCACCAAGCAATTGGGCATACATTTGTGGACAGTTTGAATAAATGCACATAAAACTCTAATTTGTTGGATGGGTACTTTAATCATCTGCCCTGACATTTGTCATGTTCCTGAATTGCATCCAGCTCCAGCATGGCAATCACATGTGAGGTCTAACCTCCATTATTCCTACACACTCTAACTGAAAACAAATAGATTGCAGAGGAATCAACTCACTTTGTACTTTAAAGTTTTTTCTACTTTCCTATCTGAAAGCAATGTTGTCATTGTTTCTATGGACATGTGCTGATGTATCCAGAATTTCTAACCCAGTTTTTCTTGACTGTGATTTTTTCTTAACTTATCAATTAAGATTCTTAAGTGACCTTTTTAGTGACAAAAGTTATCTGAATGCAGCAATTTCAATAAATTCTTCCTTTGAACTGTCCCCTTGTCTAGGTCCTCATCCTGACATTATTTGAACATACCTTCTTCCTGGTATGTTTTAATCAGGTTAGTTTCCCTGTAAGTGGTAAACTGATCTCTGATATTTGCTTGGGAGGAAGGTTAATCCTCTGGTAGGAAACTGGTCCCTTACCTAGAGAAGGTTCTTACAGACAATTCATAACATCTACAGTATTAAAATATACATATACTATAGTAGATGGAGCTTTAGGAAAGTACCTGCAATCAGTCTTATAAACCAAAAACTAAAGAAAACAAATGACAATGGCATGGAAGAATAACAAGAATGCTTTCTCTTTCAATATGTCCATGCACAATCCAATCAAAACTACTTCTGGTGGTGAACTATGAAATAGATCATGAATGTAACTTTAGACGAAAGTTCTGAAATCTTTTGAGAGCTCCAACTTTTGTATGTCAACAGCAAAAACATAAAAGCATATATGACTTTTTAATTCCACTAACATCCACAACGAGGTCTTAATGATGAGTTAGTGACTCTGATTTGTCTTTGTATCACTAGACTTTTGCCTACTTCCTGGCAAAAGGAAGATTATCAACAAATGATTACTGAAGAAAGAAGAGAAAAAAAGACAGGAAGAAAGGGAGGGAAGAAGGGAGGGAGGGAGGAAAGGAGGGAGGGAAAAAGGAAAAGAGGAAGAAAGGAGGGAAGGAAGAAGGAAAGAAAAGAAAGAGGAAGGAACAAACGAAGTGCCACATTTTCAATTGCATATTTCAATGTTCAAACAAGTGCTGTATTTCAATTGGCATCTCAGCCATTTTATTTTCATATAGAATTTTTATCCCGTCCTCTAATCCTCTTCTTCTCCATTAATGACAGCTTGGTGTTGCACTGGTACTTCTTTCCATTACACATAAATTATCGCTTTTTTCATTTGTTCATAACTTGCCTTGCCCTTCTACAAACTCCCTAAAACATCAAATAGAATAAAGTGGAAGAAGTATGCTCCTTCTTCTCAAAGCCCCTCATGGACTCCTGGAACACATCCCTTGCTGTCACTGAAGAGGGACAGAAAAAGAATGGGTTTTGGAGCCAGAGCCAGGTAGACCTTCTGGTTATAAATTACTTAATTTTATGAAAATTACATAATGTTTTTCGTGTTTTTTTGAATCTCAGTTTTTTCTTCTGCAAAAGAGTAATGATAATACAAAATGATAGAACTGTTGTAAAAATTAAATCACCGCCCCCCGCCCAAATTGTTAGCATGTGCAAAGCACTGGCTTCTGTACAAGAACATCTACTAGAAGGAAACGGAGAATCAATGAGGTCAAGTAACTGGTTTCACATTACACTAAACAGTAGTAGAGCCAAGATCCAAACCCGGGTATACCTGATTCTAAGTCTGCCTCAATACATATTAGTCTTTTTCCCTCCCAACCAAATCCAAACACACCTGACAGGATAACATGGAAGCATCCTGTCACTGAGTAGCTAAAATGCCATGTTCTCAGAGAAGGCTTCTCTACAGCCTGAGTTCAACTTGATTACTTTCTTTACTGGGCTACCACAGCATTTCACTTGATATTCATTTATACAGCAAACAGTGACAGAATGCTTCCCACGACCCAGGTACTCTTCCAGGTACTGGAATGAGTTTTTGAAATTTTAGCTTCTCATTTTATCCCTGCATGCATCTGAGTCCTTACATAGATTATACACTTCCTGAGATCAGAAAGCCCTTCTCCTTTACCTTCACACTAATCACCCATTTCTTTACTCACTGCAAAGTACTTAAGGAGGGTTTAAAATGCCAGGGACACGTTCTAATTTAAGCTCTGGCACTGTTCTGACTGCATGACTGTGAGCAAATCTAATTTTTCTGAGTCTCAGTTTTATCATCTTTAAATGAGTATAACACCCCTGTCATGTGATTATTGTGAGCCATTCTCTGAGTAACAGAACACTGTACAAATGTAAGGGGCCATGTTGTTGCTGTTGATATCACATTATTATTTAATAATGAATGCCCGAACGAACGTTCTGCAGATAGCTTCTGCACTAGCAACTGTAAGGTCAGAAGTTTGGTTCCATATAAAGGCTTTTTTAATTCTATTATGTCACATCTGTTGTTTAGACTCTGCCCAGAATCAATTTCTGACCACCGCCCCCCCACCCCCCAGGTGTGGATTGCTGCTTCCCGACATGGGTTCCTGGTCTCTGACTGCTGGTGATCCTGATGTAGGCTGCCAAGCCCTGCACTCCAGACTGTGTGCCTGGGATCTCACCTTACCTCCCTCTTCTGTCCTTTGCCACCTCTTGACTTTGATTCTGACCAGTCTGCTTCGTCTTACTCAGTGTGTGCTTTCCTCTCTTTTATCACCTCTTTGCTTCCTGCATACTGCCCTGCTCCGCCCACCTCCCAGCATCCCGCTTCCAGGATGTCACCTCTTCTGCAACCCTAGCTCAGCACTGCTCTCCGATGCACAGTAACACCCTGTTAGAGCTGCTAGACAGAAGCCTGTCTGCCCACAGTCCAAGCAGTCATCCCTGTCCTCGCTTTCCTGGTCCTAAAATGTACCACTGGTCTTCCCGGTCTCTGTAACCAAGCCCACCTCAGGCATCGGAGTTGCTCTAGCCCCTTTCTATGTTGAAAGAAACACCCAAATCTTGTGGTCTGTCTGAATCTCCAATCTCTTTTTTCCTATGCCCAGCTTTCCTACTTATTGTCAGAGCTTTCACCGCTTTAGCTCCTTATGATTTGGTCTTGCCATGCCATTAACCTGATTGCTTTCACATGCTCCCTTTGCAACCTTTAATGTGTTTCCTCTTTCGAATTCCTTTAAGTTCTCTAAGTGAAAGAAGCCAAGACACTAGTACATTCACATCATAAAATTTATGCAAATCCAATTAATCCAATCAAAGCTTGTTTGTGTAAAAGCTTGTCTTATGTGCTCTTTTAAGTCATTTCCCATGAATGGAAATCTTAATTAGATGACTAAATTTAGAAGGATAGTGCATCTTGCAAGAAAACCAAGCACATTTAATCCTTAATTCTATAAAGTGGAAAATCCGAGTTTCACCTAAAAAAAATAGTACTGTTTGATTCCACATAAATTTCCAGCAGTGTTTTTCTGAAAGAATTTCAATATCATATTCTCAAATATTTAGAGCAACACATAGATGAATACATTTCACTTTAATTTCCAATTTATAATGAGAAGATTGACGACATTTATTACACAGGTGAACACATCTGTTATGCAATTTAGAATATACAAATCAAGATGACTTAATTATAGAAGCAAAACATAGCCATAGTAATAAAAATAACTTGGCCAATTTAAATTTTAATTTACACATTCCCAACACAAACTTTCATAATTGTATAAATTGTACTTAATTTTAGCATTGTCCACGATGCAAATAATGATTTAAAATCATGTAGTACATGTGGCACAGCAGTTAACTTCTTAGTAGCTATCTAATTAAAAATGTATTCACTACTGTGTATTTTTATTTGAATGTGAGAAAAACCTAATAATTCTGGAACACACTTGTCAGCTGAGACCCCTGTACTAAACATTGCTGTAGATTCCTTAAACTCTAAAACAATATTCCAATTTTTCACTTTAGTTTACTAAGTTAAAATTAGTCACCCAAATAGAATTACTTTTGTGAGATAAGTAGATTGAGAAATCCCATTTAGTAGATAGAGAAAGTGAGGCTAAGAGGTTAGACTGTTTATTAAAAATTTACCTCTTCAAGCTGGTAAGGAAATCTTGAATTTAATCTCTGAGTAGCATTGTAATATATTTTCCACTGAACACCCTTATGTTCCATGCTATACACCTTCTTATTCCAGACATTCTTGTTGTTCCATGCACCTGCCGAATTTTCTTCAGTCTAAATGACTTCGCGTGTTATTTGTTTGGAACACTTTTCACTTCCCCAACTAGCTAACATTCTCTCTGCTCAGAAACCTTCTCTTTCAAGATTCCCTCTTCCATCTTCCTCACCGCCCCCCACTCCCAGTTATACATACTTCCATCATGATTAGTTAAAATATACTAAGATAGAGATCCTTTCTTCCATCTTTGACTATCTAGAACCCATTACACACAAAAAGACTTATCCAGGAAAAATTTGGTAAATGTTTCCTAAAAAATATGTAAAGGAATGAATTAATGAATACTGACTTAAGTAGGCTTAAGTCATTGTGCCTTAACATGATGGCTGGTAAGCCATTTCATTTTCCCTCATTTGATAAGGTGGGGAGCTAATTTTCACTTGCTTGATATTTTACTCTAATTGTGAAATCATGAGTTTAAATGAAAAATATCCATAAAAAATAAAATCCTAATTTCATTTTCCTTGTTCTGCCTGAAGTTAATTGAAGTTGTAAGTGATTGCCTGCCCAAGCAGCACTGAATATTCCTTTACTCGTTAATGCCATTCTCTAAAGGATCACTAACTTTTATCACTAAGGAAAGAAACTCTTCTCAAAAATAATTTCATGAATTGAGTCAAATGTTTCAACTCTCAAGCTATGATTGCTGACGAAAATGAACAGAGTATGACTCAGAGATCCTGAGTGACAAGGAAATCACGACTCATCCCATTTAGAAACTCTGCTAGCTATCTGAATGCAGCATCAGAACAATATCAAAAAAGTTTTCCAATTTTATCACATATACAAATTTCACACGTAGAATGTACTGGTGTTGTTAGGTGAAATTTATAGGAGCCCATGGGTTTTGACCGAACTCCTGCCCTTGACTCAACAGACCACACCAAAATGGAGCTACTCATGCTGAAGTTCCACACTACCAAGCTGAAACTCACTTGTCTATCCGAACATTGAGAAGTCAGTAGAGAAAGAGATAATGACCAAATCCCCAAACAAGCCAGTTTTAGCTGGCATGATAAAGAAGTCCCCTCTCCTTTAACCTTTACAAGGAAAGCAATTTTTAAACCAATCCACTTGTCATTCTGTTTCTGCTTTCCTCAGCTCTTTTGTCCATAAACCCAACTCCTCTGCTCATCAAAGCATTCATTCTATTTTATAGAACAAGGTGTTGCCCAATGCTAGAATAGCAAATAAAGGCCAGTTAAGATCTTTAAACTAAATGTGTTGTACTTTTGTCTTTTAACAGTTCTGGCAACCACAAAGGGGCCCAAATGACACTTCTGACAACTCCTGAATCCTCCTAAGGAAAGCAGGAGAGGTGACGCTGACCCCTTTTGAGGTCCCCTGTCTCCCTCATGGAGTCCCTAGGGTTGCACGTTCCTCTTGGGTAAAACTCTGCTCTTTTTGCATCAAGCACCCCAATCTTACTGACTTTTGAATCCAGGGTTAGTTTGTACTGTGAAAAAGCATTTAACCTTGGGGATGATACCAAGGGTTAGTTCTTGCTGTGACAGCACGCTGACAAGTGACTGGCAAGAGCCGCAGTTTTAAAGGTAACTGACAGCTGTCGCAGTAAGTTGTTATTACTGCAGGGAGCATGAACTCCAGTTTTTTAAATCTGCAGGTATTTGGGTTCAATTCTCTTCATTTCTTTTTCTTGCACAACTTAGGTAAGGGAGGTCTCAAGTGTCCAACTGGGTTATGCAGAAACTAGAAAAATCACTGGTTAAGTTGGTCAAATGGCTCCAAAAGCCAAAGCTACAGCTTGACTGGCGGGCATAGTCCGAGCACTTTAGAGGTATTAGAGCAACCCACCACCAAAAATAGGACTACCATGTTAGGGTAAGCTGGACATGGACCAGAGTGGCACCTGCAGCCTCAAGACAATGCCTATGCAACGAGATATACTACAAAAGCACTATATGGCACAGCCTTGTGGTCTTTTCCTCATAGGCTTTTATCTTGGCTCTGAGAGACACAAGATTCAATGTAAAAATGGGATCCTTAATGTCTAAACAACTAAGGACTCAACCTTCTAGCTATGCCTACTTTCTACATGTATAAGTATTCGGCTCTGGAAGCTGACGTAAATGGAAAAATCTTACTAGAGATAATTTGGAATTAAGATGGTCATTATGTGCAACGTTCCAGATGAACAACACTGCACTTTAAGAAATGAATCTAAAAATGAAGGCTCTCAAATTATGCCAACCCAGGGACACCTGTGATGTGCAGAAGCTTCTAAAAAGATTTCAAAATATTTTATTGCCTGTTTTAAGAGATTCCTTTACAAAGGCAAATGAAAAATTTAAGTGACTGATATGAAAAATTGAATCTGCTAACCTTTTCACTTAGTTATTATCCACCCCAAATACAAAAAGAAATCTGAAATGTTTATAAAGGTTAGACCCTCAGGTCAAGCAAGCTTGCTTCTCTTTCAGTGATGAAAAAGTCTATGCTGAACCCAGGTATAGAAAATTCTTTATTTGCCCTGTTTGTTAATGGGATCTGCCCTGAAATAAGTAATCTAGTTAAGAAACAAGGTAAATTAAAAATTTACCTCAATTAATGACAGGGATAGTTTCTGATAAATGTGTTGTTAGGTGATTTCATCATTGTGCAAACACAATAAAGTGTACTTATACAAACCTAGACAGTATAGCTTACTACACTACTTAGGCTATATGATGTAGCCTATTGCTCCTAAGCTAAATTAGTTGCCTATCCAACTAAATGGTTCACCAATATATGTCTTTCTGGCTTTTAGCTGGTTATTCTGAAACTCTTTGTAAAAATTTTATATCTATAAAGAAAAATCATTTCAAGTTCTTATAGTGGGAGAGATTATTGGTCTAAACAAGCCTCACCTTTGACCATCGTATTTTCACTGGGCTTCCTATCTACACTTTTCTTTGTCTAGGATGAATGGGCTCTTAGAAGAATACGTGATGCAGCACAATTCACAATTGCAAAGATGTGGAAACAACCCAAGTGCCCATCAATACATTAGTGGATTAATAAAATGTGGTATATGTATACCATGGAGTTCTACTCAGCTACAAGAAACAATGGTGATATAGTACGTCTTCTATTATCCCAGATGAAGCTGGAACCCATTCTACTAAGTGAAGTATCCCAAGAATAGAAAAACAAGCACCACATGTACTCACCATCAAGTTGGTGTTAACTGATCAACACCTAAGTGCACATATAGGAATAACATTCATTGGGTGTCAGGCAGATGGGAGGGGGCAGGAGGGGGTGGATATATACATACATAATAAGTGAGATGCGCACCATCTGGGGGATGGACACGCTTGAAGCTCTGACTGGCGGGGGAGAAGGGCAATATACATAACCTAAACATCTGTACCCCCATAATATGCTGAAATAAAAAATAAAAATAAAAAAATAAAGAAGAATAGGTGATGGTCTGTGACAAGGTCTGTGTGGGTTGGTGAAGTCTCCTCTCCTGTAATAAAAGTTAATCTTCCCTGGTTGCTGGAACTCCCTGGTAAGAGGATTAATAATAATTGAGTTCCTTTGGGAGGATCTCTCTTTAGGCAGATCAGGAGAATTCATAAAGCCCTGTCTTGGATTGTGCTGTTTTACAAATGCCTTTAGCTAAAAGTAATTAATACAGTTACGCACTGCATAATGACTTTTTCGTTAATGACAGACTGGATATACCACCAACATAACCACCACAGTATTCCCATAAGATTATAATGGAACTGAAAAAAAATCCTATCATCTAGTAACATTATAGCCACCATAATATTGTAGCATAATTACTTTAGTTTTTATAAATTTATTGTAGCTAAGTGTACAGTGTTTATAAAGTCTACAACACATGCAGTAATGTCCTAGGCCCTCATATTCACTCACCACTCACTCAAAGACTCACCTAGAGCAACTTCAAGTCCTGTAAGCTCCATTCATGGTAAGTGCCCTATACAGTACACCATTTTTCATCTTTTACATATTTTTACTGTACCTTTTCTATATTTAGATAGGCATATAGTTACCACTGTGTTGCAGTTTCCTACAGTATTCAGTACAGTAACATGCTGTACAGGTTTTTAGCCTAGGAGCAATAAGCTATATTATATAGACCAAGTGTGTAGTAAGCTATACTGTCTAGGTTTGTATAAGTACACTTTATTGTGTTTGCACAATGATGAAATCACCTAACAACACATTTATCAGAAAGTATCCCTGTCATTAAGTTACACATGATTGTACACTAAAGTGACATATTTTGGGGTAGTGTTTCCTGAACTCCTTCAATAGCTAGTTTTGTTTAAGGAGCAATTCAAGCATTATTATTAAGAATGAGTAAATTCAAAGATGTAAATAGGATAAAAGTTTACAAATGAATGTGTCATAGTTTCAAAATTTTTTTTCAGCAATTTGAGCTCTTAAAGTCATGTTATATTAAATTAAGTAACATATTCATGAAATGTCTGAGTCATTTCTAAGTAAGCTAAAATACTGAAACATTAATTGCTGCACATAAGTTTAAAGTACATATACTTCTGCATCTTGTTTTATATGGTATATAGAAGCTAAATGTATTTGGGTATGTTAGTAAACATAAAAAAATTATTCTATGAGAAAACACATTTCTAGAAATCATGAAACGTATATTCATAAAATGTTGTTATATGAGAGGCAGTTCAAAATTGCCTACTTCCAAAGTTTCTACTAAAATTTAAGGTTACTAAAAATTAAAAATTCTAATTAATATATGGTAATTAAAATTATAAATAATAAAGGAATCAACTCTGTATGTGAGGGAAGGAAGGCATGTTTTATAAAGGAAGTTACAAAGTATGAGGATGAGCATTTGTTGAGAAAAAGAGAGCAATTTTTGTCTTAGAGTGACTAGATGTTCCAAAACAAGAAAGAGGAAAAGTATAGGACAAAAACTGAATGGATATAAGAGAGTTGAAGAAAATTTGGGAAAGATAAAACTTATGAAAGTAATGTGTGATAAAACTGGCTAAAATTAGAAGGGAATTATTTATATTTTTCTAAAAATGGAGATCCAGTACCAAAAGTTCACTGATGCAAAACTAGAATTTGGTCCTCTCTGTTAAGACAACAAGGTTTTCTTGAAATGCTGATCTGCTATATAGGAAATAGTGAGGTATTTCTTTATCTTTTAGGTAATTGGCTAGAAAATGAAGATTCTGTGTTTTATCAAGATGATTGCCTGTGATTCATGTTTTCTTTATGAGATCTTTGATTACTTAAGAAACAGTCTTCTCAATATTAAAAGAGCTAAGGTCTTTTTTACAACTATGCAACTTTGCATATTAAAGTCTTTAAGTCATCACTTTAGTTAAATAAATGACTATTATTCCACAGTGACCTGTAATATTGTTTTCATCATGTGTCTTTTGATAATGACAAACTTCCAAAAATCATATTCTAAATTAATCTTCTTGATCTTGAATTAACTTTGGGATTTTCCAGTTGAGACCCTGGAAAACACTAAATGATGTAGCTCTTACCTTGTATTAACAAAAGAGAAATAGTAAACTAATTAGGTTTATTTGGTATGTTAAATTATATGGGAAGCATTGTCAAATAATAAGTAATGTTAAATCTTCTTTAAGTTATATTTATGGGTATGTTATTGATATAAGTGTTCCAAAACATTGTATGAAAATTCCTAAAAATCAAATGTGTTACCAGTCATAATTCTGGTTTTTATGTTAAAATGTTGTATACCACAGAAATAACCAAATTTCCTTGTAAGTTGTGTCATTATCATAATGAACTCATATCTGAACTTTAACCATTTTAAGTCCTTTTGTTCACAGTTGATTGCTTTATTCTGATGCTTTTCTGAAAGCTTTTTGTAAGTATTTATAATCTTAAGGTTTTATTATATGTCTTCATAGAGATTCACAGAAAGGACTGTGATAAGCATAGTTTTCTAATAACTTTGAGATCAGACCATTGGACTGGTTACAAATTCCTATAACTAACGAAGAAACTGAGGGGTTCATGGAACTGCTAACTAAGTTCAAGCAGAATAAAAATTAATTAAATGGGACTGAATAAACTGATAAAGAAGAATGATAAGTTTTTACATTTTTAAAAAATATTGTTGGTTCTTTTAATGTTTTGTTTTCTGATTTAAGAAAATGTTTTTCTCTTAAGCTATCTATAACTTAAAGAATTTTGGTAAAGTATACTTCTGTGAACAAAAATTAAAATATTTACTTCTCTCTACCTGATCCATCCAGAATTTGGAAATTATTCATGAGCATTCTTATTTTTATGGCATGATAGTTATTTACACAAGTACAATAAGATTCTGTTCAGGATGCAATTAGAAATATTGATTCTATTACCAAGGCCTTGATTAGGATGTCATATTTGAGAATGTACCTAGAATGAATCTATATATATTGCAGGTGAAGTCTGAAGTCTGCTTTGGTTTGGCTTCCTAGCCTTGAGAAGTTTTTAAAAGTCCAATCTGAGATTCCCTGTCTAAAGTTCCAGCAAAGCAAACTTAAAAAGAGCCTGTGTGGTCAATCACTATTCTTACTGTGCTTATGTAAATAATCAGGCCAAGTTTAATGAAACTAGATTTATTACACAAACACATTGGTCTTACTCTGACAATCTTTGGTATAAAAGGGGGCAACTGTACATAACAAACATATTTCTAAAGAAAAAATATAGTACCCATGTTATTCGATTGTAGCCCTATTCATTGTTTTTAAGTTTTTCTTATTTACAGACTGGATTGTATACTGAATTCTTCCAGTTTCCTCCAATACCTAGCAACAACTTTCCAACTAAGAACAAGAACTGCTCTGTTTCTGAAGCCATATAAACTGAAATTGGACAATTCATTGTAAATTTCAAGGAACAAGTCTCATGCTTAATGAGCAGGCCACACAGAGAGCTCACCAAAACACCCATACCATAAACAGAGACATTCCAACTATAAACCAGGGCAAGAAGTTGATGACTTCATGCCGTGGACAAATTTTCCCAAGATATTTGAACAAGACTCCTTAGCATAATGAGACTCTTAGCCCTCTTAATTTTTCTTTGCTTATGCCTACCTTTTTTTCTTGGCAGTATAATGCTATAGTTGGAATTTCACAGTCAGTCACTCTGTGGGTAACGTGACAAAATGTTGGCTCTGTCATGCCAACCCCAGATCTTTACATGACCTAAGGAATCCTTCAGTCTACCCAGTAACTCTAGCAACATCCCTAACACAAACAACTGTTATTCAAATTGTACCAGTGGTCCCTTTCATAGAGTAAGAATTGTTCTCACTCCTTTTTAACACAGTCAGGGCATACCAAATTACCTACTAGCTGAACAGCAAGGAGTCTGCGTAGTTGCTGACACTTCTTATTGCACACGAATAAATATATCAAGTATTATAGGGACTCAGCTGCAAAAAAAAAATTTAATGAACAGGCTACTTGGTTAAAACAGGTAGACTCTTTATCTGGCTCATTCTTTGATCGACTCAATTTTAGTTGGTTTGGTTCATGGGGACCTTGGCTAAGAAGCATATTCCAAACACTTGGTATTATTCTCCTGATAGTCATAAGAGTAGTCTCCCTAGTATGGCATATAATCTTAAGTTTTAAATGTCTGCATGCAGTCATCCAACAAATATCAAATGGTCTCTTTTTGGCTGAAACAACAAAAACCCAACTGGTCATGAGGACACTATAACCTATGAATGGTATGTTGAGACCAGAAACCCAGAATGATAGTAGCAGCGTAGTGCTAATGCCCCAAGATGAGAGCATGACCAAAAGGGAAGAATTGTTACATCAAAGGTACAGGATGTGCAGAAGCTTTTTAATTTGATCAGGTCCCATTTATTTATTTTGGTTGTTGCTATGATTGCCTTTGGGGGTCTCTTCATAAATTCTTTGCCTAGGCCAATGTCTAGAAGAGTATTTCCTACATCTTCCTCTAGAATTCTAATAGTTTCACTCCTTAGGTTTAAATCTGTTACCCAGCGTGAGTTGATTTTTGTGAGAGGTGAAAGGTGTGGATCCTGATTCAGTCTTCTACGTGTGGCTATCCAGTTTTCCCAGCACCATTTATTTCCCCAGTGTATGTTTTTGTCTGGTTTGTCAAAGATTAGATGGCTATATGAAGATGGTTTTATATCTGGGTTCTCAGTTCTGTTCCAGTGGTCAACGGTTCTGTTTTTGTGCCAGTACCAAGCTGAGTTGATTATTACAGCTTTGTAATAGAGTTTGAAGTGAAATATCCCAAGAGTGGAAAGACAAGCACCACATGTACTCACCATCAAATTGGTGCTAACCGATCAACACATAAGTGCACATATAAGAATAACATCTAT